>JAOWBW010000531.1:476801-557748 GCA_026119855.1 Campanula takesimana | reverse complement strand
AGGGTACTTGTTTGGAACAAGGTACTGGACTTGACCCGCTGTATGAGATTTATGTCATGGTCTATGTCGATACATATATCTCATATTAGTTTGCCATTTTGAATCCTTAGACATGAAGTTATTATAGTCCTTCCACTTGATGAACATTATGTTTGACATATTCAAACGCTACCTTTAAACCGAGTAGTTATAAAGGGTATGATTGGCATAATCGGATTCACGTAGGGAAGAATAATAAGCTAAATGGATTTGTCCCTCTTCGGAGAGATGTCAAGCTTGGGTCTCTCGTAGGAATGTGTTTGATGAAATGTTCGGCCGGACTCAATGAATTGATTGGATCAATGTCATTTGGATTATCAACATATTCGGAATCGAGAAAGTATTGAACAAAACAAGTTGACTGTTTGCCATGACTTGTGTTCAATGACGTCGTGGACAAAGGGATTGTGACATATTCTAAAGGAATGCGAACTTGTATCTAGTTATACTATTTGGGTAGGTATGACGGTTTGCTAGAACCTAATCATATCTTATGGTTTCATGTTTGAACCCATTGCCAACTTAGTATAATCCTAGAGGCACACACAATAGAACGAATCTTTAAAAGGACTAAATTGGAATTTTGGAAATTCTGGACATTCTGGGGAAGTGGGCGACCGCAACAGTGTGGACTGGGCGGCCGCACACTTTAGCTCAGATTTGTACCAGTTTGTTTCAGATAAATGTGCGACCGCACAGGTTTTCTGGGCGGAGCCGCACAGTACTGTCGGCTGGCACTTTTCCTAATTCGATTTGGAATGTCTTTTGACACAAGATTCCTATTTGGGACTATGTCTTTGCTTGTGTATAAAAGGATGATTCGGCCAGAACTTCAGTGATAGCCTTTGTGAGTCTCCAAAGAGTTTGAGAGAGGTTTTTATTTTGTTCTAAGACATCCTTGGTTGAAGAACAAAATAATTACACAAGAAGAAAATTCCATATAGTTCAAATTCATTGTGAAAACGTGTTTCATAATTTTGGTCTAGCAACTAAGATCAAGAAGTTCCTTTGATATTCGTTCGAAGTGTGGATACCGCTAGAGGGTGAAAATCATCATCTTCAAATTCGTGTTCAAGCTTTGTGGATCGTGATCAAGTCTTCAAATCTCCACCAAAGACCAAGAGAAAATTTAATAGCCATCAAGGGTTAGTTTTATCCTATATTCATCTAGTTTTTGTATTTGGATTAAATCATATGAACGGATCTATGGGCTTTGGGTTTCAAATTTTAAATGCTAAATTCCGCTGCGCATGTTACTACGAAACCCAATAGTGGTATCAGAGCCCCGTTCATGTTGATTATTTCAATACCTAGATCATGTTTGTGTATATACATTGTTTATGTGCCTAGCATGATAGTGAATATTGGAATATATGATGTTTATGTGTTGTGTGATTTTATGTGGTTTATTGTTTTGCAACTTTAATCGCACGATTCAATCGCAATAAATAATTATGATGGATTCAGAATTGTTGATTATTAATTTTTGATTGGATCAAAGTTTTAATAATCGGGGAAAAAACGATTTTGAGACCAAAATTTTCGAACTTAAAATTCGCACCTTATGATGGCCATGCGGGCGACCGCACAGAATATTCTGGGCGGCCGCACATTTTTTGGGGCGACCGCACAGATCTTTTTGGGCGGCCGCACAAAGGGATCAGAAGGTCTGATTTTGGTCAAAACCAGAATCTTGAATTTTCGAAAAATTCAACAAAACCAGTAACAGAACCAGTCCAGACTTGCTGATCTGGATGGTTTTTGGGTAGTTTGTTTGTGTGTGGATTTTGGGGTTTGATTTTCCTATTTGTTTTAGTCTTGTGATTCTAAGATTGGTTCAAGGTTTGGATGGCTAATCTGCGTTCATCGAGATTGTGTTTCCCAAACTTGATCGCAATCAAAGTTTCAAAGATAAAACGAAGTTAGAATTATGAAGAGTTCATAATTGCTAAATTGAGAAACAAAGTTCTTGATTCAATGAGTTGAGATCCATGTGGAATTGTGAATGCAATTGGCCTACGTTCACCGAGACCATCTATTGCTTAGTTTCGGCCACATGGACTACTTTCTTGGTTTCTTGAATTAGTGCGGGATTGTGGTTGCCAAATGGCTTTGTTCGACCGCACTTCTTGTTGTCTTGATTTGGAGATAATAACCAAAGTTGAAATAGTCTCATCCTTATAATTATAGAGAAACCAATGACACATATATATCATGCTTAAATTAATGGAGATTAATTTAGTGGCTAAACTTGATGTGTAACATGTTTATATTATGTGCTCATGAATGTGTTATATGTTATATGTGATGAACCTTCAAATAAAGTTTTAAGTCCTTCTTTGCCATGCCATGATTAAAACACTTGTTTATGCATGGGTAATCTTGATGTGGGTTCGCCTCCGCGAGGTGCATTAATTTATTCATGTATGAGCAAGATGAGGTTCATTAATTTAATGTGGGCTTGCCTCCGCAAGGTGCATTAAATTGAATGGTTCCTATGCGTTTAAAATGGTTGGACTTAATTAGGCGTCAAAACAGTTTTGGGCCTAGGCAAAAGATGAGATTAAACATGCTTTTTGAAATTTGATTTCTCAAAGAATCTCATAAAAGGATCTAAGAATCATATGGGATATGATTGACAAGATTGTCTACCTAATTAATTTAGTTTTGAGCGGATCCGCCTCCGTGGACTCAAAATTAAATTAAAGTTGATCTTAGCCCAATTAAATTATATTATTCATTGGATGTATATGAAGGTTATATAATTTAATGGGAGTATTTTCATTTAAAAAAATACATTATTTATTCTTGAATGAAAATTGGTACTTATTAAATTTTGGAAATTTTGCATATTTGTAGATAATGACTAATAACACTCAATCAATGTCGTTGCGATCGATCCTTGAGAAGGATAAGCTCGAAGAGAATGGTACTAACTTTATGGATTGGATCCGTAGCATAAGAATCGTTCTTAGGCAAGAAGATAAGTTGTACATTCTCAATGGGCCTCTCCCTGCTGAACCACCGCCTACTGCCCCTAGGGTAGAAAGAGACAATTACAAGAAACATCGTAATGATTCTAGAGATGTAAGTTGTCTCATGCTTGCTGCTATGTGTTCAAAACTCCAACAAAGTTTGGAACATTTGGAAGCCTATGAGATAGGCGTGGAGTTGAGAACTATGTTTCAAGAGCAAGCCAGGCAAAAGAGGTACAAGACCATTGTTGCATTCACTACTTGTAAAATGAATGAAGGGCAACAAGTGAGTCCTCACTTTCTTAAAATGAAAGGTTATGTAGAGCACCTTGAGAAACTTGGCTATCCAATCCCATTGGAGCTAGCCACGGATCTCATTCTTAATTCATTGCCTAAAAGTTATAATCAGTTTGTAATGAATTATAACATGCATGGAATGGATAAGAATCTCTCTGAGTTGCATGGGATGCTCAAAACTGCAGAGATGAAAATTGTGGAGATGGCTAATGCCAAAGGAAAGGGTAAGAAAGTTATCAAACCCAAAATAAGCAAGGCAAAGGTTGCCAAGGCTTCTGAGGCAAAACCCGAATCACAAAAGGATGCAATCTGTTTCCATTGTCAAGAAATTGGTCATTGGAAATGTAATTGCAAGGCTTTCTTGGAAGAGCAAAAGAAGAAGAAGAGCAGCAAGGCTGCGTCGACTTCAGGTATCTATATGATAGATATTCTCCTTTCTACAACTGATTCTTGGGTATTGGATACCGGATGTGGTTCTCACATTTGTCTAAATGTGCAGGGACTAAAGAATAGGAGACTGCTTAAAGAAGGTGAAGTAGATCTACGTGTGGGGAATGGAGCAAGAGTTGCTGCATTAGCCGTAGGGACTTATGAAGTCACTTTACCTTCCGGATTAATTCTTGTTTTGAACAATTGTTATTATGTTCCGGATTTAAGCAGAAATATTATTTCAATTTCTTGTTTGGATAATGAAGGTTTTAAGTTTCTTATTGAGAATAAGAAATTTTCTATTTATTTAAATGATGTGCTTTATGGTATTGCTAATTCATTTAATGGCCTTTATGTCTTGGATGTCAAGAATGAAAATAATGTCTATCATGTAAATAAGAAATCTAAACCTAATGATGTAAATCATACCTATTTATGGCATTGCCGTCTTGGTCATATTAATGAGAAGCGTATCTCAAAGCTCCATGGGGACGGACTTTTAGGCTCATGTGACTTAGAGTCATATGACACTTGTGAGTCGTGTCTTCTTGGAAAATGACTAAGACACCTTTTACCAAGCTAGGTGAAAGGGCAAGCGACTTATTGGGGTTGATACATTCCGATGTATGCGGACCATTAAGTAGCAATGCTAGGGGAGGATTTCAATACTTCATAACCTTCACTGATGATTATAGTAGATTTGGGTATGTTTACCTAATGAAACATAAAAGTGAAGCATTTGAGATATTTAGAATATTTCAAAATGAAGTAGAAAAACAACTAGGCAAAAGTATAAAAGCACTTCGATCAGATCGAGGTGGAGAATACTTAAGTCAAGAATTTGATGATCATCTAAAGAATTGTGGAATAGTTTCACAATTGACTCCACCTGGAACACCACAATGGAATGGTGTATCCGAGAGGAGGAATCGGACCTTGTTAGACATGGTTCGATCAATGATGAGTCAAGTTGATCTTCCAATATCCTTTTGGGGTTACGCCCTAGAAACCGCTACTTTCACACTAAATCGTGTTCCAACTAAATTGGTTCAAAAGACTCCATATGAGATGTGGAGCGGCAAGAAGCCTTGTCTATCTTTCATGAAGATTTGGGGTTGTGAAGCTTTTGTCAAAAGACTTGTCTCAGACAAACTTGCACACAAATCTGATAAATGTATTTTCGTGGGATATCCTAAGAAACTAGAGGATATTACTTTTATAACCGTGAGGACAACAAAGTGTTTGTTGCCCGAACTGGTGTCTTTCTAGAGAAAGAGTTTCTCTCCAAAGAAATCAGTGGGAGTAAAATAAATCTTGAAGAAATTCGAGACCCAGAAAATAACATTGAACCAATAGTGGAACAAGAACAAGAACCACAAGGAGTTGTGGAACCTGTTCAAAATACACAAGCAACTCGCAGATCTAGTAGGTTACGATCCGAGCCCGAGAGATATGGATTTCTCGTAACGGATAGTAATGAGGTAGAAATCATTGAGAATGATGAACCGTCAACCTACCAAGAGGCGATGTCTTCTCCTGATTCGGACAAGTGGCTTGGAGCCATGGAATCCGAATTGCAATCCATGCAAGACAATCAAGTTTTGAATTTGATTGATGCACCCGAAGGTGTAAAAACCATAGGATGCAAATGGGTCTTCAAGAAGAAGACTGACATGGATGGGAAGGTGCATACTTACAAAGCTAGACTTGTAGCGAAAGGTTATAGGCAAGTTCATGGTATTGACTATGATGAGACCTTTTCACCCGTAGCAATGATCAAGTCTATAAGAATTTTGCTTGCCATTGCCGCATATCATGACTATGAAATATGGCAAATGGACGTCAAAACCGCTTTCCTGAATGGAAAACTCCAAGAGGATGTGTATATGACACAACCAGAAGGTTTTGAACAAGATTCTAAAGTATGCAAATTGCAAAGATCCATCTATGGATTGAAGCAAGCTTCTAGGAGTTGGAATCTCCGTTTTGATGAATCGGTCAAAGAGTTTGGTTTCATCAAGAACGAAGATGAGCCTTGTGTATACAAGAAAATTAGTGGGAGCATAGTGCTATTCCTTATTTTATACGTGGATGACATATTGCTCATTGGAAACGACATTCCTACACTTCAGTCTGTGAAGACTTGGTTAGGAAATTGCTTCGCAATGAAAGATATGGGTGAAGCCGCATATATACTTGGCATTAAGATCTATAGAGATAGATCAAGGAGGCTACTTGGTTTAAGCCAAAGTACATACATTGACAAGGTCATTAGAAGATTCCGTATGGAAAATTCTAAGAGAGGGACCTTGCCCGTGCTACATGGAGTTTCTCTAAGCAAGACTCAATGTCCTAAGACAAACGATGAGCGTGAGAAAATGAATGATGTTCCATATGCTTCGGCAATTGGGTCCATCATGTATGCCATGATTGTACTAGGCCGGATGTATCTTATGCTTTGAGCATAACAAGTAGATACCAATCCGACCCTGGCGAAAATCACTGGATAGCTGTAAAAGCGATTCTTAAGTACTTGAGAAGAACTAAAGACTCGTTTTTGGTCTATGGAGGAATGGAAGATGATCTCGTTGTAAATGCTTACACGGATGCAAGCTTCCAAACCGACAAAGATGATAGCCGATCGCAATCGGGTTTTGTGTTTATGTTAAATGGTGGAGCTGTAAGCTGGAAGAGTTCCAAGCAAAGTACAACCGCTGATTCTACAACAGAAGCTGAGTATATTGCTGCATCGGATGCTGCAAAGGAAGCTGTTTGGATTAAGAAGTTCATAACTGAACTTGAAGTGGTTCCTAGTATTGCTAATCCAATAGACCTTTATTGCGATAATAATGGTGCTATTGCTCAAGCAAAGGAACCAAGAGCACATCAGAAATCCAAACACATACTTAGGCGTTTTCATATCATTCGAGAGATCGTTGATAGGGGAGACGTAAATATATGCAGAGTACCTACTGATGACAATGTTGCGAACCCGCTGACAAAGGGACTTCCACAAGCTAAACATGATGGTCATGTTAGGTCCATTGGTATTACATACATGGGAGATTGGGCCTAGGGCAAGTGGGAGATTGTTGGTAGTGGTGCCATAGGCACGTTTAATAAACGTTGTAATTGTTATCATTTATTTCATATCAATAAAGAGATGTTTTGATTATTATTATTGTTCATGTTTACTTATAATAATCTCCGTCCCTAGTACTTGTTAAGCACTAGTATAAAGGCTAAATGATCATGCGATGATCATGTTAGATTTATGGGTACTTGTTTGGAACAAGGTACTGGACATGACCCGCTGTATGATATTTATGTCATGGTCTATGTCGAACATATATCTCATATTAGTTATGTCATTTGAATCCTTAGACATGAATTTATTATAGTCTTCCACTTGATGAACATTATGTTTGACATATTCAAACGCTACCTTTAACCGGGAAGTTATAAAGGGTGTGATTGGCATAATCGGATTCACGTAGGGAAGAATAATAAGCTAAATGGATTTGTCCCTCTTCGGAGAGATGTCAAGCTTGGGCCTCTCGTAGGAATGGTGTTGATGAAATGTTCAGCCGGACTCAAATGAATTGATTGGATCAATGGCATTTGGATTATCAACATATTCGGAATCGAGAAAGTATTGAACAAAAAAAAGTTGACTCTTTGACCATGACTTGTGTTCAATGACGTCGAGGACAAAGGGATTATGACATATTCTAAAGGAATGCGAACTTGTATCTAGTTATACTATTTGGGTAGGTATGACGGTTTGCTAGAACCTAATCATATCTTATGGTTTCATGTTTGAACCCATTGCCAACTTAGTATAATCCTAGAGGGCCACACACAATAGAACGAATCTTTAAAATGACTAAATTGGAATTTTGGAAATTTTGGACATTCTGGGGAAGTGGGCGACCGCACAGTGTGGACTGGGCGGCCGCACACTTAGTTCAGATTTGTACCAGTTTGTTTCAGATAAATGTGCGACCGCACAGTGTATTCTGGGCGGCCGCACAGTACTGTCGGCTGGCACTTTCCTAATTCGATTTGGAATGTCTTTTGACACAAGATTCCTATTTGGAATAGGTCTTGCTTGTGTATAAAAGGATGAGTTCGGCCAGAACTTCAGTGATAGCCTTTTGTGAGTCTCCAAAGAGTTTGAGAGAGGTTTTACTTTGTTCTAAGACAT
The DNA here is from genome assembly GCA_026119855.1 of Campanula takesimana. Classification (NCBI taxonomy): domain Eukaryota; kingdom Viridiplantae; phylum Streptophyta; class Magnoliopsida; order Asterales; family Campanulaceae; genus Campanula; species Campanula takesimana. The sequence continues at coordinate 549,801 of JAOWBW010000531.1, read as the reverse complement.
CCTTGGTCAAAGAACAAAATAATACACAAGAGAGAAAATTCCATATAGTTCAAATTCATTGTGAAAACGTGTTTCACAATTTGGTCTAGCAACCAAGATCAAAGAAGTTCCTTTGATATTCGTTCGAAGTGTGGATACCGCTAGAGGGTGAAAATCATCATCTTCAAAGTTCGTGTTCAAGCTTTGTGATCGTGATCAAGTCTTCAAATCTCCACCAAAGACCAAGAGAAAATTTAATAGCCATCAAGGGTTAGTTTTATCCTATATTCATGTTATTGTATTTGATTTAATCATATGAACGGATCTATGGGCTTTGGGTTTCAAAATTTTAAATGCTAAATTCCGCTGCGCATGTTACTACGAAACCCAACACGGACACCCCCAGGATCGAAGAAAATAAGTCGAAAGCTCCACCCTTAAATGCACAGTTGGGAACTGTGAATACCCCTTTCCGATGAAGCGACGCATGGGAAGTATCTTGTGATTATTTTTATTTACAAAGGGAATATTCATAACGACATTAAAATTATGAGAGTCGCCACGCCGTTTTAATTAAAGCCAAAACATTGAAAAAAGCATGTTTAGTGGGTTCGGGGGTCAAATTACAACAAGAGAAGAATATTGAACGTTATCACTCCTATTGCCCGAATTGATCGGTCTTTCTATCATGATGAATGTGTTAGTAGTGTGTTAGTGATTTAGACCTGATCCGAAGATTGCCTACGTTCCTCTCAATGTGAGAAGCTCAGGTCAGCGTAGTTCGCAGAGAATTAGAATAGGCAGAAGAATCGGGATCATGCATAATGAGGGGGAATTACCTAAAGATTAGGGTTTAGAAGTAGTTCCTAGATCATCCTCGGGTTGATGAACCCTCGATCATCATCGGCTATGAAATAACATATAATTATGAAGATCGCAACCCTAAATATAGCATAAATAAGGTTTTAATCTATGAACACGATGAACATGCGAAGAACATATTATGAACATATGAATGAGCATGCAAAGAATATGAAGAAACTGTGAATAAACATGTACGAACATGAATATAAAAGATCTACATTAGGAATAATGCAAGAATCATGAAGAAAAAGTTAGAAAACTTACCTATGTTGGCAAGAAATAAACCTTGATCTTCTTGAGTGTTTGAAGGCTAATTAGAGAGGAAAATATTGTTTAAGAACTCCAAAATTCTTACTTAGAGCTCTCAAAATCGGACCCCTAAACCAATAGCATGGGATTGGTTTATATAGTAAACTGAGGGGAGGATCTGATGGTCCAGATCATCCGGCGCAAGGTTGGCCGCCTGGCCATTGTTGAAGCCGGTTACAAGAGTGGCCGCGTGGCCAATATCAACGCGGAGCAATGTTGGCCGCGTGGCCAAGGCTGCCGGCTGACTTGATTCTTAAGCTAGGGTTTCTGCATGGTTTTAAGGAAACCATTTATTACCTAATTTGATAGATTTTGCCATAAATGAGATATTTTGGGAATCCGGGACAAGTCTTTGCAAGGTTTCTAATTCCTATAAAGTCCTTGTATTTTTGGGAAAGTCCTAATAAACTCATTTTCAGGTCGGGTACTAACAGTAGCCCCTCGGCGATGCTTCTTGCAAGGCAATGTGGGGTCGACGATAAAAGAAGGATCCGTCTGAAACATGAGTTTCAAAACAGATGAAAGGTAAGGGAACGGCTGAACCTTGACAGGCGACCTACGTATCCGCGGGGGAATCAAGCCAAACGTAGTTCAGATCTGATGGGAAATTGGGAATGACTGTCCTCTGATGGGGAGCAACGCCTTCTGCTGGGGAAAATGCACCTGCTGGGGATGATAGATGACCGCGTCGGTCGGGTGGCTGGACCTTTTCAGGTTTCCTACGTATCCTCCGAGGAATCAAGCCGGTCGTAGTTCGGAGATCTACTGGGGATAAAACGAGATGTCGGACTTCTACTGCGGATATTAAACCTACGGGCACTATCCTGCATGAAGAGTGAATTATTCGTAAGTAATGAAGTTATTTGGGAAAAATGAAGACTACGTTGTCTAAATAATCCCAAGACGGAATGGTAAACGCAATCAGGATCGCCAGGGTTCCTGCCGATCGCGCTAAAGTAATCGATGTTGGATCTCTTGCGAACAGAAACGCCGAGGCTTCTGTTAACCACGATTGATCTAGGATGGCATGTTATAGAGGCGCCGAAGTCTCTACAATCACGCAATTCCTAATAATAGATGCTGGATCTTTCGCAAACAGAAACGCCGAGGCTTCTGCCAATTACGATTGATCTAGGATGGTATGTCATAGAGGCGCCGAAGTCTCTACAACCATACGAATCCTATTAATAGATGCTGGATCTCTCGCAAACAGAAACGCCGAGGCTTCTGCCAATTACGATTGATCTAGGATGGTATGTCATAGAGGCGCCGAAGTCTCTACAACCATACGAATCCTAATAATAGATGCTGGATCTCTCGCAAACAGAAACGCCGAGGCTTCTGCCAATTACGATTGATCTAGGATGGTATGTCATAGAGGCGCCGAAGTCTCTACAACCATACGAATCCTAATAATAGATGCTGGATCTCTCGCAAACAGAAACGCCGAGGCTTCTGCCAATTACGATTAATCTAGGATGGTATGTCATAGAGGCGCCGAAGTCTCTACAACCATACGAATCCTAAGCAAATATTTGGTGAAGAATAGAAATTTTAAGGGGCTTTCCGTACCCAAAGGTAACGAATATCATTCAAAGTAGTGTTAAAGGCATTTAAAATGAATTAAAGGGAAAAGATCAGGGGCAAAAGTGGAATTTTATCTGAAGGGGCAAGGTTGGCCGCGTGGCCAAACACACTGAATTGCAAAAGTGGCCGCGTGGCCAAGGCCGCTGAGTGGTCAGATCTCCTTCACGCGGATTGCTGATCTGACGACTGGGGTTGCACGGGCGAAAGTGGCCGCGTGGCCAAGGTAGCCGGCGGGCTGACTCTTGGTCACATCACCAGAAACCCTCCCTCTTCTTCTTCTTTTCTTCTTTCTTCTTCTTCCTTCCTCCATTGACGAGTTAGAGAGAAAATTGAGTTTTTAGAGATAGAAAGCTCAGATTTTGATAATTTTGAAGATTTCATTTCACATAATTCTTGAAGATATGGCGGATTGGATCAATGAGGCATTATTTAGAGATTTTCCGGGCCATGGTGGGTATATGATTCCACAACAAGAGCAACAAGGAGAGGGGCACGGTAATGCTCAGGGCGCAGGAAATGTCGGGGCTGATCCAGGAGCGGGCTTTGAAGCGGCGCCCTTGATTCCACGGGGTGGTTTGAGACCACGAGCCGCGACTCGGAATTATCGCGATAATCTGCTGCGGTCCACGTTCAACCAAGATTACGATTTTTACATCGACTCTGAGCGTCATTGGTCGATGGGGCTCCCGGAGACGCGAGAGGTAAATTTCGAATTTTCACTCCTCTCCTTCTCGCACATTTGTATGTTTTATGCACATAATATGAAATGCTAGAATAATGGAATGCTAAAATTTAAATTGCTAGAATTGTAAAGTGCTAGAATGGTAACATACCTGTGCTGTGTTTACCTGCAGAGGAACAAGGCTCGCGGGTCCACAGTGACTGTGGGCAAACTGTGGGCGTCCCTGCCGGAGGGACCAGGCGGTTTGCGTGCTCGGATCGAGGCTATGGGCTTTGGCCCATTCTTTGACAGTGTCCGCATGGTCGGGGCTACCTTGAAGGTAGCAGCGGTGATAGAGGTGTGCCGGGAATTCTGGTGGGATACCACCCATACCTTCCACTTTAGTTGGGGAGAGATTACCATCACGCCGACGGATTTCGCGGCCATCACGGGGTTGAGGTTTACCGGTACCCCTTTGCCTTTTGACGAGAGCTTGGCGGAGCGGCGGGACTATAGACAGGCTCTGCTGGGAGTTGACACCGACCTAGGAGGAGGTGTCAAGGGTTATGGAGTGGAGGCCGGGAAGGTGAATCGCTTGGTGGAGGTGGCTATTGAGGCCTTTAGTAAGGGGGAATACGATTTGGATTGCTTGGTCCGGCTGTTCTTATGGTACAGCTTTTCAGAGATTTTGTTTCCCAGTGGGGCTACTGTCTGCCGGTACTCACTGCTAGGGGCTCTTGTGGACTTGGACTTAGTCGGTGGGATTTCTTGGGGTGGAGCCGGTTTGGCTGAGATTTACCGAGCTTTGGATCATTGCTCGAGGGCTAGCTCGTCGGCCTTTGACGGGTTCCAGTTCGCCTTTGAGGTACGCTCTTGACTACCCTTATTTTCACTTGTTGAGATTTATGTTCTATTTTTTGGTCTGAAATGTCTCTCTCATTATATGCACAGGCTTGGGTGTACGAGCTCTTCGGTGTCGCCCCCTTTCAGTTGGTGATGAGTGTTAACAAGGTTGTTCCCATCATGTCGTATTGGTGCAAGGGCAACAGGGCTCCTTCCCGCAGAAACCGGGACAGGAAGACAGTAGATGCTGCTGATCTGAGGAGGGTGTTCGCGATGTCTGAGCCCATCGGGGTTAGATTTTACCCATGGAGCCCGGCCAACGAGGCTTCGGTGGGTCCCTTTGTAGTGGAGTTGACCGCTTCTAGGGTTCTGCTTGTGGGTCTCACCGGGGAGGCCATGTATCTTGGGGAGAGGGTAGTTCGTCAGCACAGGGCTGGTGCGTTACCGTGGGCTCCTTATGACCCTCCTCGGGATATGCTCCGTCCCGCGAGGTTGGCGACTTTCTTGGCTCCCACTCCGGCAGAGCATTACAGGGGGGGTGATGATTATGCTGGCTATGTACGGACGCGGCTGGTCAGTCCACAGGTACGGGCTAGGATGTTGTCTGGAGAGGGTCGAGCTCGGCCCGTTATGTTGGTCGGAGTCGGCCTTTGGTTGACATGCCCCTTCGCTCGAGTAGCGTGAGAGTGATGAGGGGCGGCCGGGAGGTGGAGCTTAGCTTGGAGCCGACTGATGCAGATCTTGTTGAGGAGACATTCATTCCTCCGCCCGACGCTGGGGTACGGCTTTGTGCTTTATATCAGTCATGTTCGCACACACTTATTTCTTTCTGCATTGTAATCATTGCCTTGGTTTCATTTTCAGGTGACTCGGGAGGCCTATATCCGTTCATCACGGCGGGAGAACGTGTTGATGCGCTTACTGAGGGAGGCGTACCATTCATGTACTTGTCAGAGGGACGACGTTGCGTCACCCCAGCGTCGGGAACGGTCTCCGAATGGTGCGGGCTCTTCTCATATTGGTGGTCGAGCGGTCCGGGGACGGAGTTCGGGTGCCGGTAGCTCTCGGGCTTTAGCGCGGCGTGGAGATACCACGGAGGAAGATTCTGACTAGGCGGGGCCCATCTTTCCATCTTTATTTCCTACATTGTTAGCTAGTAGAGAGCAGAGGGATATGTATGTACAGAACAAATGTATAAAATGCATGTATGTATATTATGTTTTAAAATGCAATTTTATTGTGGGAGCCTACTTGTGCAAACTAGTTATTTTACAAATGTTCCTAATTTTATACAATGCATGAGCCATGGAAGGGGGCAGGTACGTAGTTGCATGAATCCGTCACGGAGTGGGAAGAAACAAACTGGATTTCTGCATGGAGCAAAGTTGGCCGCATGGCCATGGCGAGGCCCAGAACAATGTTGGCCGCCTGGCCATGGCGAGATCCGGAGCAAAGTTGGCCGCGTGGCCTAGGACGAAGTTGGCCGCCCGGCCAAGGGCAACATCGGCCGCGGGGCCAGGGGCAATGTTGGCCGCGTGGCCACATCCTGCGCCGCCTCTGGTTTTCCTTTTCCTGGCAAGAGTGGGAGTCCGTGCCCTATTTAATGAACCCTTTGCAGCCATAAAAACGTACCAGCAACCTTTTGAGCAGTTTTTGAGTTCCTTTTAGCCAATTTTTCTTGCTCTTTGCCATGGATCAAGAGGCTAGGATCACAAGCCTTGAGAAAAAAGTCTTTATAACCTCTTTGGAGAAGTGGGTTGCCAAACTTCCTGGTTCTAGTCGTAGGAAGCTTGATGAACGGTATGGGATAAAGTGTCTTTGGTCACTTTTGTACATGAACTCCAATACCAACCTCTTGCAAGCCTGTGGGAGGTTTTGGAATGATACCCTCCATGTCTTCAACTTTTCATTCAATGAGATAACACCCACTTATGAGGACATCGCAGCATTGTGTGGCTACGAAGGGAAGGGTAAAGTTGCCTTGCCTTTTGACTTCGTTTGCTTGAGGGACAAGTTGGTGACCTTTGGCGTACCCGCGGACGACTTTGATAGGTATGCTAGGGGCGGTTATGTCGACCTTTCCTGGATGCCACAACACTTCATGCATGCAGACATAACATCTGACCGCTCCTTGGACCATCTTGCACTATGCTTGTTTAGCTCTATCCTTTTCCCTTCTGAGGTGGGATTTGCCAGTGAAGGATGTTTGGGTATGGTGAACTTGGCTCGTTTGGGTTATGACATTGTACCGGCTATTCTTGGGGAGATGCTCGGTGGGATTCCCCATCTCGCGGCTTATGGTGGGATGCCTTGTGGTAGTGATAGGCTTTTGACCATGTGGTTGCAAGAGCGGCTTCGAGTGAATAAACCGGCGGCTTCTCTGAAAGTGGACCCATGGATGCACCGCATCAGAGGCATGGTGGAGCGGTTTGAGGGCATGACTCTCAAAGGTTGGGAAAAGTATTTGGCGGAAATGGTGACTGACGACATTCAGTGGGTGGTGCCCCATTGGCACATTCACTCTGTGAGGGAGAAACAAGTGGGACTTCACATGATCAAAGTTCCGACCTTTTCTGGAACTACTTTTTACTATCCCTCTAGAGTGCTTCGTCAGTATGGTTTGGTGCAGACCATCCCGGAGGGTTGGGACGAGGAGAGAGATGATTTCCCTTTTGGGATACTTCAGTTGGATGATAGTGCCTCAGTCTTTCTTTCTCAGATGTGGGGTGAGGCCGGCTTTAGTCGTAGGACTTTCCTCACACGCTCTAGCAACACCTTCCTGCCACGCGAGTATTTGGATTGGTATATGGGGAGACTTGGGCATGCGGAGCAGACTCTAGAGACCCTAAGGGGTACTATCTTGGGATCCTGTGCTCCAAGTTTCTCATTGAGAATTAAGGAGGCCCGAGGCTTATGCGAGGAAGATGAGTAAGAGCGTGGCTAACGGCGGCGGAGAAGAAGTGGGGGCGTCGAGGAAGAGGAAGGGCGAAGAGGCTCCTAATGGAAAGGCTAAAGGTGTTAGCGAGTTCGAAAGAAGATTTTGTGAGAATCCTAGCAAGAAGAAAGTTCGCCGTGGGCAAAGCAAGAAGAAAGAGACCGAGGGCACATATGGCACTAAGGAGTAATCCTGAGCGTCTCTCCATAGTCGTGCAGACACATTAGTTTAATTTAGTTTACTTTTGTTTTAGTTTCAATTTCAGAAAAGGTTATTCATTCAAAAAGCATGTCAAGCTTAGACTCATCAAATAAGTGTTAACATGCAATGACTATGGAAATAAAAGTTTTTGCTTTCAGAAAAATACAACTTCTATCTTTATTGCTTTGACAAGATTTGGATGTTTATTTGTTTTTTTAGACCGCACCTTTTGAAAGGCTGCCTACGTTCCCCTTTTACAAATAGGACTAAGGGGCTCAGGTCACCGTAGTTCACTCCAGTCAGACTAGAATGATTTTAAAGAAAGGGAAGATAGGAGGGGGAATGCTCTAACTTTTGCCTAGACCGCCCTTGCGGGTTTTCGATCTAGCGAGCTTTGTACGCACCCTTATTTTGCATAGACCGCCCTTTGCGGGTTTTCAGTCTATCGGGCTTCTTTTTGCGTAGTAAATATATATTTTATTTTTTATTTTTATTTTTCTTTTTTTTTAGAGAGAGGGGAGTCTAGTCATAGTAGCGTATGAGCTTGCTGATGTTGATTGGTTCTTTGGACGGGTTGCCATCCAAATCTGCCATTCTGTCTAGTCTTATGGCGTGCCTCGAGCTTTGGTCATTGCGTCGACGTGTTGCTTCAAATCCCCTATTTCTCTTGGATGTCTTGAATCGCTTCTGCAGTCAGGTGCGAGAGTATCTCTGGGCTGTTCCTCATATAAGGCTCGATTTCGTAGCAACCGAGGAGTTCTAAGTTTTCGTTTTCTCTATAGAACCAAAATCCTCTCACACTGGTGAGCATGTTCGCATCCATCAAGCCTTGGATTCTCCTTTGTAGAGCGACACAGTCGTTGGTGTCGTGGCCTTCGTCTTGGTGGTAAGAGCAACTTTTGGTAGGTTCCAATGGTTGAAGGGGTGGTAATTCGGAGAGTAGTGAATGTTCCCCTAAAGGTTGCATCTTGCCCATTTGTTTCAGTTGGTCGAACAATTTTGCGAAAGGGGTCCCTATTCTTGTGTAGCGGGGGACTGAGAGGGGGTATTTTTCCAAAAATCTTTGCATTTTTTCACTGATTTCCTTTCCCTGGCGCGAGGGCCACGATTCTGTCGTTGGTGTTGGGGTCTGAAGTTCATTCCCATGTGTCGGGTGCAGGATTGGGGTATTCGCGAGGTACTCCTTGAGGCAGCATAAGGCGAGCTCGCATCTCGGACTCCATTCTTGGTCGCGGGCCCTTTCTATTTCTCTGAGTGTCGGCTCCCCCACTGTTGTAAAATGGTTGAGGTGTTGCAGTAACTTGACGAGTTCTTCCTTTTCGGCTTTGTTCTGAGGAGACTGCATTCTCAACACGGCTCGAACTCGCCGACTGATGGTCCTCCACGAGGTTGTGGAGGGGGTCGTTTCTTGGTCCTCCTCGGTTGTCTCCATCTGGTTATATCCGGCGAACCCATCAACAAACGACTTGACCTCATAATAGGCGGTCGCGTCCACCAACATGTCGATATTTGGCAAGGGGAAGTTATCCTTTGGCATAGCTTTGTTGAGATCCCGAAAATCCACACATACTCGGACTTTACCGTTGGGTTTCTTGACAGTCACCAGATTTGATAACCTAGTTGGATACTCGATCACCCTGATGAAACCCACACGGAGTAGCTTCTCAATCTCTTCCTTCACTTGCAAAGACCATTCTGGCTTAATGCGGCGCCGTTTCTGTTTGACTGGCTTAGCGTCTGGTGCTGTCGGGATTCTGTGCTCTACGATCGAGTTGTCGAGCCCCGGCATGTCCTTATAAGACCATGCAAACACATCCACATATTCTCTGAGTAGCTCAACCAGTGCTTCCCTTTCGGCTCCGCTGAAGAAGCTTCCGATCTGCGTTTCCTTAGGCTCGGCTTCGGTTCCCAAATTCACGCATGTTAACACCTCATCGGCAGCTTGGGCTCGAGATTCTTTTTGATTAATAACATGTTCTGAGATCTCTTTAATGTATTCATCATTTAATGTGTCTGTGTCTGCCTCTTCTAATGAATCATTATTAACTAAGTGTATATCATTAGTTTGATTATTAGCCAATTTATCAGTTAAAAGAGTGACTATGGAGGGATACTCGGAAAGGTCGAGGGTTTCATTCATGGCAAAAGGGAAAATAGCGTTTGCAACAAGATCATAGTCTTCAGACGTAAGGTCGTCAGACTTAGAGGAAGACTCAAATTCAAAATGTAAAACACTAGACTCTGGGGATGGGGATTTTGAGCGAGTGACAGGAGATGCTGCAGGAGTGGCGACAGGAGAAGGAGTAAGCCCCAGTGTTCCCACCATAAATTCCGGAGTAGCTATAGGTCCCCCAATGATGCACCAATTCTTGAGCTTGTCCCCCATGGGTACCACCAATGTCCTTGGGTCCACCTTATCTTCAGAATCATCCCCGATGACGGCAACCATGTCTTCGTGCAGCCCCAGATTACCCAGATGTTGAAGCAGATATTGGCCGTCCTACGTCTCAGTAAAACTTGGAGTTTCTGCGGCTTCTATTGCTGGCTTGTCAAGGGTTGCGGCTTCAAGTTGATCTGCTAAGTCATCTGCAACCTTGGTGGAGTACTCATGCTTGATGGTTCTAACTTTGCCCGTGGCTTTGTCATATTCCATATAAGTCAGCTTCATGTTGGACCGATCGAATTCCACATCTCTGAAAATCTCGAACCCTTTTTGCAACTTCCCAGTGGGGTCAATCCATGGCTCTGCGAACTCAAAACACGAAAACTCCTCGCCTTCCCTAACAAAGTGGCTATTTAGGGACAGACGGTATGGCCGCATTTCAGGCTTTTTGTAGGGAAGCTTCATCTTTTTAAGCAATTCTATCCTCTGTTGCTCCATCTTGTCTTCAAGAGTAAGGGTGTATCCAAGACCGAACAATCCTCGGTGATCAATCTCTCTAACCAGTTCTGTGGGGCCTTGCAAGTTCTTACCTAGCCCCAGCCCCGGTATGAAGCCCATATTACGCAGTATCTTGACAACAGGTGCCACTTTATCTGTTGTTTTGGTGAGGTCGATGGTGCAGATCTGTGCTTGAGCGACTATTTCGAAGCCGTTGAAGAGTCGGCTCTCTTCCCCATGCTGAATCTGTAAGACAGGAACGCCCTTGGTGTCCGTCCCTTGGGCAGTTACGAGATCACTGTAGATGATGGTCACTTCATTACCGGATTGAAACTTCACACACTGGTGCAGGGAAGATGGGACCGCGCCCGACTGATGTAACCATGGCCGGCCGAGGAGGAGTGAGAAGGTTGCGGGGATGTCGATGACGTGGAAATCTGTCGGCAGGATCTTTGTTCCGATGGTAATGGGCAGGGTGACTTCGCCTATCACGGCGCGGCATGTAGAGTCATAAGCTTTGATGGTTTGCTTGGATGGGCGTAAATCAACACCATGAACGCCAACCACATCCATCATCCTTGAAGGCAGGATATTAATAGCGGAACCATTGTCAATGAATACACGGGGAATCTTCTTGCCATTTACTTCGACAGTGATGTACAAAGGCTCATTATGATCAACTCCGAACACTGGCTTGTCTAACTCCGAGAAAGTGATGATGTTTCCATAGTGGATATTACCAATCATGTGGGTGACGTCCTCCGGGGTAATAGTGGATGGTACCATGGTGGCGGCGAGGTTTTTCTCGAGCATGAGGCGATGGGCTAGGGAGGAGGTGAGTAGGGACCATAGTGAAATATGGGCTTGGGTTTGTTTGAGTTGAGTGAGGATAGGGTCTTCTTTGTCTAGGTCGGCTTGCTCGGGTTCCTTCCCAAAGACTTTCTTTGCACCCTTCGGGTCGGATTGGTATACTTGACCGGATCTCGTAAGGAGACAAACTTCTGCGCGTAGCTCCTCCAAAGACAATGGCGAGTCATGACAAGGGAGCGAAACTTCGGTCTTTTCGGCCTCCTCGAAGATTTCGACCCAAGAAAGAGGTTGAGAGGGCTTGGGACTCTCTTCCTCTAGAGATTCGACTTCATTCACTAGTTCTTCTAAAGACAACAAGTAGCAAGAAGATTCTTTATTATTAGTCATTGAAATACAACCCATCTCATCACAGTCCGCCACAACAGGCTCGGCCGGATCAGTGATCTCACTAAGTTCTACCATGAGCACATTGCTAGCTACATAATCTCTAGGGTCTTCGATGACTCCCTTGTGGATGAGTTCTTGCACGGCCTTCTTGAGTTCAAAGCATTCTTCGGTAGTGTGACCGGTGCACTTGTGGTAGTGGCAAAACTTCGACAAATCGCACCCATGGCGGGGAAGGTGTCCCTCTAATGGTTCGATCATTTCTAACGTCACCAATGCCATGAAGACATCCACCATCGTGAGCCCTATCTTGTCAAAGGCATCCATGAGCTCTAGGATACTAATCTCTCATGTTTGCACCATATTCACCCCACCTCCATTGTTGGGAAGAGGGTTATTCACCACATTAGGACCCTTCGGCTTCTCAATCTTCTTGTCATTGTTCAACCCTTGTAATACGCGCTTCAATTGAATACAACCATCCGTTGTGTGCCCGATGTGCTTGTGATACTTGCAGAACTTGGAGGCGTCCAAATCACTTCTTGGGTAGGCAGGTTGGTAATTCTCTAAAGGCTTGATAAGACCTCTCTTGACTAACACGTCAAAGACTTTCCCCATAGGCATACCAAAATCATCAAAGTGCTCCCTCTCCCTTTGCGGCGGAGCCCCATTCCTTGTTACGGCTTGGACATCTAACGGGACTTCTTTCTGGACCATATTCACTTGGCCGACGGCCTCCTTTCCACCCCTAGGAGGCGCAAGCGCAGTAGGAGCCTTGTAGCGGAAGGAATTGTTGTTGTTGGTCTTTGGACTTTCCTTTGGCGGCACAATCCCAGTGAACCCTGCTTCGTACCTTACTCCGGCGTCAACCATTTCCCGCAAATCAGGGAAATAACCATTACCTATAGCTGCTTTCATCTCCGGTAGCAAGCATTTGTAGAAAATCTGTTTTTGTTCCTTCGCCTTTGGTGGGTATTGGACCTCACACAACCGATGGTTCCACCTCTTGTAAAAATCATAAATAGCCTCGCCGAGCTTTTGCATAGTGTTCTCAAGATCCGTTCGATTCACATGCTAATCCAAGTTAGCTTGATATTTTTCACAGAAAATGGCGCTGATTTGATCCCACGTTTGCCTCTCGCTTGGTTCTAGCCCCAAGAACCAACGCAGAGCTATACCATCCAAAGTGCTATGAAATACGCGAGCCATTTGTTCGTTGGTGCAGTCACGAGCCCTCATGGCCAACACATAACTATCCAAATAAGTCTTAGGACACGAGTCACCATGAAACATTGCCACCTTAGGCATCTTGAAATCCTTGGGAGAGCCCCCACTTGGCTAGGGTTGATTGTCTTGGTAGTCGGTGCACTTTGCTTATCCACGGTCTCGATCAACTTTCGCATTTGCTCTTGCATGGCCATAACCACAGGGTGATTGGAGATGTCGGGGATAGTTTCTGACAAAATGACGGGAGGAGTAGTGGAAGCAGTAGCAGCGGCCATCCCAATACTCAGAGGCAACGAGGGTGCGGGTAGTTTGCTAGCGGAGAGGTAGCCACCAAGCAATTCAGGGGAAGGTTCATAGACAGCCTTGTTCTTGCTCATGGTAGTGAAACCTTGTTGGGTGTAGAGAGATGGAGGTGGAACATTGCGGTAGTTCGGGAATGGGAAGGCAGTAGCATTGGTGTTGGGGGGACAGTTGGTATTGACCTCTTCATCCTCGACATAAATGAAATTCTCTCCATCGGGCACCAGTTTAGTTCCCTTTTGTTGAATGTGACCCTTCAACTGTTGGTTCTGGTCTTCCAGCATCTTGTTGCTTTCCTCGAGATTATTGATCTTTGCTTCGAGACAGGCGAGGAAGTTTTGGAGGTTTGGGGGAATACCATTGAGAGTAGCCTCGGTGTTGAGCTCGGCGGCACTGGCAGGAGGAGTAGAGGCTGAAGCTGAAGCGGGAGTTGACATTGCTGATGACGAGACTGAGAACGTGGACGGAGTAGAAGCTTCACGTTGTAGTCGACCACCCGAACGGATCCAAACTTGCTTTGCTGAAAGGTTGAAGGGCAATGGAGCTTTAGGAGAGGGGGAAGGCTCATGCAAAGTATATTTTATTTTACAAAAACATACATTATTTACATCCTAATTGGTTGGAAGGGGTACCCCTTTTTCGCAACTAGTTAGAAAACTACGATCAGTGGAGGCCATCATTACGTCTATAGACCCCTCGTTTTTCACCTGCATTGCATACCCCCAAACGGACAATTTGGGCGAGGGTCCTATAGGGCAAGCGGCTTCCACCAACCATCGGATCCTACGGCTAACCCTTCCTTAAAGGCATTTAACGTGATGTCTATGTTGCATCCTACGCAAGTTAATGATGAGCGGAGATCTTGACAATAAACACTCATCTCACCATGGCACGTCCCTTGTAGGGAAATCACTTTTTTGTGCACTTTCTCTCAAAGATCTCGATTCATCATTGACTTGGGGATGACTCGACATAGACAGCACGTTAATTGACTATTAAGAAAAAGCTAGCCAAACCAACCGGTCAAAACCTAGGTGTGTTACCTATACTAGTGTGGGTTGACACGGGTTAGGTAAAAGGTTCCCACCGCTCGCGGAACGTACACGGTGAGTGGAGTAGACGAGTGACTCGAAAAGAGGGCGACAGTAGCGCACAAATTCCTGCACATCGAATACTCCGGGTAATGAGGACCTGTGCAGTGCTGACACGGACTAGTGGTAGTGTGTGGCAAGAAACTAATCCTTTTTAAGGAGAAAAGAGAGAAGTTTTTGATGTTAGAATGATGCAATGCAATGCATGAGAGAGAGAGAAAGAGAATAATGTAAAAGGGAGCATAGCAGAGTTTTGTTTGACCCAAAAACTAAAGCGAAGATAACAAGGGTACATGGTACAAGGTACAAGTATTAACATGACTGTTTGACCATGACTTGTGTTCAATGACGTCGAGGACAAAGGGATTATGACATATTCTAAAGGAATGCGAACTTGTATCTAGTTATACTATTTGGGTAGGTATGACGGTTTGCTAGAACCTAATCATATCTTATGGTTTCATGTTTGAACCCATTGCCAACTTAGTATAATCCTAGAGGGCCACACACAATAAAACGAATCTTTAAAATGACTAAATTGGAATTTTGGAAATTTTGGACATTCTGGGGAAGTGGGCGACCGCACAGTGTGGACTGGGCGGCCGCACACTTAGTTCAGATTTGTACCAGTTTGTTTCAGATAAATGTGCGACCGCACAGTGTATTCTGGGCGGCCGCACAGTACTGTCGGCTGGCACTTTCCTAATTCGATTTGGAATGTCTTTTGACACAAGATTCCTATTTGGAATAGGTCTTGCTTGTGTATAAAAGGATGAGTTCGGCCAGAACTTCAGTGATAGCCTTTTGTGAGTCTCCAAAGAGTTTGAGAGAGGTGTTACTTTGTTCTAAGACATCCTTGGTCAAAGAACAAAATAATACACAAGAGAGAAAATTCCATATAGTTCAAATTCATTGTGAAAACGTGTTTCACAATTTGGTCTAGCAACCAAGATCAAAGAAGTTCCTTTGATATTCGTTCGAAGTGTGGATACCGCTAGAGGGTGAAAATCATCATCTTCAAAGTTCGTGTTCAAGCTTTGTGATCGTGATCAAGTCTTCAAATCTCCACCAAAGACCAAGAGAAAATTTAATAGCCATCAAGGGTTAGTTTTATCCTATATTCATGTTATTGTATTTGATTTAATCATATGAACGGATCTATGGGCTTTGGGTTTCAAAATTTTAAATGCTAAATTCCGCTGCGCATGTTACTACGAAACCCAACACGGACACCCCCAGGATCGAAGAAAATAAGTCGAAAGCTCCACCCTTAAATGCACAGTTGGGAACTGTGAATACCCCTTTCCGATGAAGCGACGCATGTGAAGTATCTTGTGATTATTTTTATTTACAAAGGGAATATTCATAACGACATTAAAATTATGAGAGTCGCCACGCCGTTTTAATTAAAGCCAAAACATTGAAAAAAGCATGTTTAGTGGGTTCGGGGGTCAAATTACAACAAGAGAAGAATATTGAACGTTATCACTCCTATTGCCCGAATTGATCGGTCTTTCTATCATGATGAATGTGTTAGTAGTGTGTTAGTGATTTAGACTGGATCCGAAGATTGCCTACGTTCCTCTCAATGTGAGAAGCTCAGGTCAGCGTAGTTCGCAGAGAATTAGAATAGGCAGAAGAATCGGGATCATGCATAATGAGGGGGGAATTACCTAAAGATTAGGGTTTAGAAGTAGTTCCTAGATCATCCTCGGGTTGATGAACCCTCGATCATCATCGGCTATGAAATAACATATAATTATGAAGATCGCAACCCTAAATATAGCATAAATAAGGTTTTAATCTATGAACACGATGAACATGCGAAGAACATATTATGAACATATGAATGAGCATGCAAAGAATATGAAGAAACTGTGAATAAACATGTACGAACATGAATATAAAAGATCTACATTAGGAATAATGCAAGAATCATGAAGAAAAAGTTAGAAAACTTACCTATGTTGGCAAGAAATAAACCTTGATCTTCTTGAGTGTTTGAAGGCTAATTAGAGAGGAAAATATTGTTTAAGAACTCCAAAATTCGTACTTAGAGCTCTCAAAATCGGACCCCTAAACCAATAGCATGGGATTGGTTTATATAGTAAACTGAGGGGAGGATCTGATGGTCCAGATCATCCGGCTCAAGGTTGGCCGCCTGGCCATTGTTGAAGCCGGTTACAAGAGTGGCCGCGTGGCCAATATCAACGCGGAGCAATGTTGGCCGCGTGGCCAAGGCTGCCGGCTGACTTGATTCTTAAGCTAGGGTTTCTGTATGGTTTTAAGGAAACCATTTATTACCTAATTTGATAGATTTTGCCATAAATGAGATATTTTGGGAATCCGGGACAAGTCTTTGCAAGGTTTCTAATTCCTATAAAGTCCTTGTATTTTTGGGAAAGTCCTAATAAACTCATTTTCAGGTCGGGTACTAACAGGAACACATTATTTTGGTCCGCCCCTAAGGCATGTCTAAATTGAATGATAGAAACTCTCACTAAACTTAAAGTAGGGCGTTTTTTATTTTATTATTCAATCTAGGCCAAGTTCGGCATCTTCTCTCGAAAAAGGAAAATTTGTGGTCCGCAGTCAACTATGCCCCCACAAAAGTCAACAGACATCAGTAAGTGCGGCTTCTAACAGTAGACACCAGAAAGTATGGCTTCTAACAGTAGACACCAGCAAGTGCGGCTTCTAACAGCAGACACCAGCAGGTGTGGCTTCTAATAGCAGACAACCAGCAAGTGCGGCTTCTAACAGCAGACAAATAGCAAGTGTGGCTTCTAACAGCAGACACCAGCAAGTGCGGCTTCTAATAGTAGACAACAAGCAAGTACATCTTCTAATCGCAGACAACCAGCGAGTGCGGCTTCTAACATCAGACAAACAACAAGTGCGGCTTCTAACAACAGACAAACAGCAAGTGCGGCTTCTAACAGCAGACAACAGCAAGTGTGGCTTCAAACAGTAGACAACAGCAAGTGTGGCTTCAAACAGCAACTTTGGTCCATAGTGAACCATTAAAATCACCGTACCATTTCTAACAACAAAAGCCACTCACACAGGGAGCGCACTTCTGTCCCTCATAACTTTAAATTCTTGCTTTCATCGAGTCTTTGATTTTTCTTGGTGATGTCCTCGGCGGATGTCTTTCTTTTGTCGGCGCATTTTGCTTCGCAATCCACGCCGCTGAGGGGCTCTGTAGACACCCCGCCTTGGACCTCTCACCCCGATTGCACATTTGATTTTGTGTTTCTTCTTGTTTTAAATGTTTTTCATTAGTTTATGTTACTTTTGTTAAGTTCCTGACTGACTCCGTTAAGTTTAAGGACTAAACTGAATAACAGTTCTAACTTTCTAGTCCATTCTGTCAAAAAATCATTTTCAAAGTCGCGCGCCTTCACCTCCATAGGTTAGAGGCGCACGCTTTCCGCCTCTATAGGCAGGAGGTGAGCGCATCTGGGCGTCAGTTACAGATTTGTCCAAGAATCCCTCCCTTGCTCAATTTACACGATTTTGCCCGGGAATTTGATCTTTGTGACTTCGTTTTGGCACCAAAAACAACTCATTTGTACCTATAAGAACCCCTCTTCTTCACCATTGAAAAGGAGGACTTTTTGTGATTAAGAAAACTATACATAAACACTTTCAAGGCATTTTCAAGGCAATTCTCCAAAGAAGAACTTGAAGCTTCTTGAAGTCTAGGTAATACTACTCTTTTCTCTCTTCTCTCTACTTCATCTTTATTCTTCTTCTTTTACTTTATCAAAACGTGCAATCACCTAAACCATTTTAGGACATGACACCAAAGGCTCCTTCATTCCATTGAAGTTGGCCAAGGAGTTATCTCCCTACATTCAACCCCTCTTTTTTAACCCCTTAAAATCTCATTTTTCAAAGAATAGGAAGAACAAATCTTTTTTTTATGTAGACTATGAACAAGCAAGACCAACATTAGTTGAGAGAAATGGGTGTTTAAGTACTTCCCATTTCGTAATCTAACCCCCGAACCCCAATACACTAATCTCTGGTTTTCATAATAAAACTTAGGCTAATTATTAGGTTTTTCTTATGTTCCTCCAAAACATAAGTGGCGACTCTAAACAATCTTTAAAAGCAAGTTAGACATCCTAGGACAAAACGCACGTGCTCTAGCCAAGCCGCAGTTGCTCCGCTCGGGGTATCTACACCGCCATACCTGCAATCTCCACTACTCCTCCCGCCGCTCAAGCCAACTACGGGTCATATTTCTCTAGTCACCCTCTAGTGGTCGCTATGCAAGAACAGATCCGCAAGCTCTCCGACACGGTCAGCAAGCAAGCTGCTCCAATATTCAAAACCATCAACCCTAGTAATGTGGGTGCTCTCCCTAGAGACCTCAAGATGCCGAAGGTCTCCACTTTACATGGTACTACATGCCCCAATACTCACCTTGACAGTTACGTGCTAGCTATGAGAGCCCGAGACTGCACCAATGAACAAATGGCCCGAGTCTTCCACACCACTTTGGACGGAATTGCCCTCCGTTGGTTCTTAAGATTAGATCCCTCTGAGAGAGAGAGATGGGACCAGATCACCACAACTTTCTGTGAGAAGTATCAGTCAAACCTCGATTGGCACGTCAACCGTACCGATTTGGAGAACACTATGCAAGGTGAGCTTATTTATGACTTCTATAAGAGGTGAAACCACAAGCTAGCTGAAGTACAATACCCCCCCTAAGTCAAAGGAACAAAAGCAGATCTTCTACAAGTGCTTGTTGCCCGAGCTTAGGGTGGCAATCGGTAATGGCTACTTTCCCAATCTGCGAGAAATGGTCGATGTTGGGGTAAGACTTGAAGCCAGTATCACTAGTATCACCAAAGAGACTGCTAAAAGTGGAAACACTTCTTTCCGCTACAAAGTTCCAATAAGCACCGCACCTAAAGATAAAGAGGTCGTCGGTCAACTGAGCATGGTTCAAAACAACTCCGCCTTTGATGTCCAAGCAGTTACGAACAACTCCTCGTGCGAAAAGGAGCATTTTAATGACTTTGGAATGTCTACTGGCTGAGTGTTTGAAGTGCTAATGAAGAGAGGTTTGATCAAGCCGCTCGAGAACTACGAACCAGTAAATAAGAAGACTGACCTTGATGTGACTAAGTTCTGCAAGTACCACAAGTACATTGGCCACAACACCAACAATGACTTACAACTCAAGCGTGTCATCCAGAAGTTAATCGCCGAAGGGAAGATTGAAAAGCCTAAAGGCCCAAACACTATAGCGAACCCGCTCCCAAACAATAGAGGTGTGAACATGGTCGAGCTTATAGGGGGCGACATTAGTATCCTCGAGATAGTATATGCTTTTGCTGAACTGGGGCTAGACATGAATGCTTTGTTCAGTGGGTTAGTCAGAATCAGATTGATAACTCCTGTGGGGCACCGTTTCCATTGGCCTAAGCATGGGTGTGACATGTCAAAGTTCTGTGGCTACCATAGAGTATCCGGACACACTGTTGTTCAAATATATATATAGGACTTAGAATTACCTAATCCCAATCATGTATAACACTTAGGATTCCCCAATTTTCATTTGTATCTTTATGATATCTTTTGGATTCCTAGTGTCCAGCACAGGTGTATCTCAACTCTTCAATTCAAGGCAAACCAGCTTGAGGGAATCAGAAAACAAATCAGTAAGACGAGTTCCACATTGCCGATTAAGGACTTAACCTATATTCAATTTAAGTCATCGGCAATTCTTCAATCAACAAGGACAAACTGAAGGTTCTTGGTAGTCAACTCAAAGATATTCTTCATATGAATATCCCCAGGTTTCATCGTTCTAATTTAGTTGACTTTACCAATTGCCGGTTGTACGATCTTACCATTTGTAGTTAAACTGTTTGCTATATCTTTCTGCGCCAGTCTGACACCAAGCTACTTTTAGCTCTACTCTGTCTCTACTTGATTTTTGCAGGTAACCGGTTGAGACAAAGGGGTCCTGTCCCATCAGACTTTACAAGCATGTGTATCTTCGCCATTAATGCTGAAGATAGCGCATTTAATGCTCCTCACCTAACCAGCTAGAAATTCAAATTACAACCCTTCTCTCACAAGACTCAAGTCATTCACTTCTCCTATAAATACAAGACTCGGAGCATTAAAGAAGGGTGGTGCATTAAAGAGAGTTGAATTGTCTTGAAGCATTCATTGAAGCTCAAACATTCTTGTCCAAGAATCATTAGACATTTAATAAGACATACACTTGTGCACAAACTCATCAATATTGTCAGTATTCCCGAACTACATTATTTAAGGAATACATTGTCTGAGTTTTTCACACACCCACATGAGTGAGATAAGTTATTTTCGACTTGCCGCTCAAAAACACTTCGTCAGTATTTGTATCACGATCCATTAGTGATCTCTAGAGTTTAGGTCTTTGTAACTGGGAAAGTCGTGCTTGTAATAGACTAGAGAAAGCTAATAGTGCACTTAACCCAAATCCGAGTTCTGACCAAACTTGGTAGAGGACGTAGCAGTATTTACACTGTGAACCTCTCCAAATACTCGTGTCCCCTTTGTGTTTGCTTTACTACTGCTTACCATTGCCGGTTTGGAAATCTATCACTGGCAACTTCATATTACATACTGATTCATTGTAATTTCCTTTGACCAATCTCTTGAAACTGCATTAAACTTTTAGAAACTACTTTGTGTTCAAACCAAGCTCTCAAACTCTTTTCATACTAATTTTGTGTGAGTTAAACTTATTCACATCTTCTCCGCTGCGCTTACTGATTATTGGTTACTTGCCGATTAGTGTCTTTGCATTTATAAAGTGTTTCTTTGAAAAAGTTTTATTAGGCTATTCACCCCCCCCCCTCTAGCCTATTTTCCTACCAATTGGGCCTAACAATTGGTATCAGAGCTTGGAATTTTGAAAGAAATTTCCAAGCTTTGCAACTTGTTTGCCGATACCATGGCAGGAAAAATCATTCAGGCATTCAATATCACCCCCATTCCGTTGTTGAATGTCAACGAGTTTGGTGTCTGGAAATCTAATATGATAAAGTATATGAACTCAATCGATGACCGGTTAATGAAGGTCATAGAAGGTGGTCCAATCATTCCATTAAAGGTCTCAACCACCTACCGACCTATTCCATCCACGCCACTGACTCAACATGCTGATCGTGACACTGAACAAGAAACCCATATTCAAATTGAAGAAACTCTGGTTGAAAAACCTAGAGATGAATGGACAGAGGATGAAAAACTTTCAGCTGCCTTAGATGGAAAAGCATGCCACATTATCTCTTGTGGATTGGATGACAAGCATTACAAACTTATTGACTTGTGCTCCACGGCTCAAGAATGCTATAACAAACTCCTAGCATACTTTGAAGGAGATGAGCAGGTGAAGGACAACAGACTCTATGATTGCATTGCTGAGTTTGAATCCTTTAAGAAACAAGATAGTGAGTCACTCAGGAGCGCCTACGACAGATTCTGCGAGTTAAGTAATTTATGTTCTTCATTAGGTAAGGTGTATACTATGAAAGACCTAAATATTCATTTTCTAAGTTCTTTGGGAAATGAGTATCATACCAAGGTCACTGCTGTTAGAGAAGTAAGAGACTTAAACAAGACTTCTATTCAGAATCTTGTGTCTAGTCTATTTCTGTATGAGAGCGAACTGCAAAATCTTAATGTTCTCGATAAAAATTTCAAAAACTTGTCTTTATCAGCTCAGTCACAGATATCCTTCCCTTCAAACAAATTCCCTCATGTAGATCCCCATCAAACACCCTGCAGCTCCAAAACCTCATAAATAACCTCAGAACAACCTATGGAAGAAGACGAGTTTGCTGCCTTCACCAGAAACTACAAGAGGTTCAAAGACTTCAAAAGGATGTAGAAAGGAAATTATAATCAAAAAAAGTCATTCACACCACCATTTCAAAAACGAGCAAACTATAACAAACCTTCTATAAGTGCTACCGATGGAAAGAACAACAAAGGTGACTTAGTCTGCTTTAACTACAGAAAACCTTATCACTTTGCTTCCAAATGTCCTCAACCAAAATATGAGTATGTGAGGAAGTCAGTAAGCAAGAGACATCCTAAGTCTCGAAGCTTTGTTGCCGATGAAAGCACAGAAAAGGCCTTGCCGGTTTGGTGTGAAACTGACTCAGATGAAGATGCCGAAGAAGATGAAGATGTTGATGTAAGTTTAGTTTCCCTAGATATGGAAGATACCGATATTTCATCATTACCGACTCCAGTCTACCGGTAAAAGAAGAAACTGCTGGAAGACCTCAACCACACTTCAAAAAAATTAGTGTCAAAGCTGAAAATCCAAAAGGATACAAAGTTCATCAAGTGGGAACCTCACTCTATGGCCAGTGTAATTCTTCTCACTTCATTGCCACCAAATCAAGATCCCTACCGATGACTAGAAAACTCTCATTCACTGAACATCCTAGCATTGCCAAAAGCCTTTCAAAACCCATCTCTACCCTACCTGACTTCTCTCCTGAACCAATTTACTCTACCCCTAAAAATTCAGCTGATCCTCTTCCTGAAATATCCAAAGCTGAAATGGTAGAGACAATGGATGAACTTTTTATTGATTATGAGATGCTGAGTAGCGTTCATAAAGTGATGGCTGTTGATTTCAATAGAATTTCTGCAGAAAATAACTTGCTTATGTCTGAACTTAAAGTTCTCAAAGGACAAGAGTTTGAGTATGTTTTTCTAAAGAAAGAAAACCTGGATCTCAAAAGTCAAGTGACAGTATTGATAGCTCAGATCGAAGATATTGTGAAAAGAAACAATCATCTCTCAAGAATTGTTGATTCTTACACAAAATCTAGAGTTGCTATTGAAACAATCCTGTCAACCCAAATTTCATATAAGGACCAATCTGGGTTAGGTTTTGATTCCAGCAGCAGTAGATCTACCGAAACTTGTGCGACCGAGAAAAAGGGTGAGAAAGTTGAATGTAGTTCTGTTAACTCAGTGCATGTGGATGCTAAGCCAGTATACAGTGCTTTGGATATAAAGTATCCTAAGAACCAGAACAAAAGGAAAGACAAGCACAAAAAAATTCATGTTAAGGTTGCTGATAATGAGTCTGCCGATAACGGTATTCTTGGTGAGTACATCAGCAGATCAAGTGCTGTCAGTCTAACCACTTCTGCTGCCGATGGACAAGTACCTAACTGTAAGGATCCTCCCCCTCGGATGGCGAACACGGGCTCGCTCAAAGGAAGAAAAGCCAAACACGTGAACTAAACAAATTTAACGGAGTCACCACATTTGTTAACGTTTAACCCAACAAATGAAAATGGTTAGAGATTTAAGAGTTCAGAGGTCAGGTTAAGACTTGGGAAGATTTTTACGTCACCCAAGTCGCCTCGGACAAATCCGAGTCTCCCTTATGTTTGTTAACGAAAAGTGCATGTGTGTGTGTGTGTTTTTAACGGGAAACTGTCGTTTTAACTGGTTATTGATTTTAACAGAGGAAAAAGGGTTTATTTGCATAAATATTGACAAACCAAGACAAAAAGGAAAAAAATTCCCTCTGACCCAACTTAGCCGTATGGCTAGGAGGGGTCTTCTCGGGGATTTTACAGTTTGTCCAGAAACTATCCAGTTTCAGGTAGAAACAGAGTATTCTGCTGAAACTGGACTGATCTGTTTACTTTCAGTTTGAATGTTAACCAACAAACTTTGATTAAAATCATTCCTATGCACATTAATCACCAAATGGCCCTCAAATACATGGATTTGAGTGTGATTAAGGCAATCATTGGAGAAAATTAAAAAAGGTGATGAAAGTGGCCTTTGAGCCAAGATAACTATTTTGATGAGTAAAGATGTAAGCTTTATTATCAAAAATGGTATCCTTAACAAGATTAAACCTTTAGGGACAACAAAATGATATAAAGATGGAATCTTTATGACCCAAATTTCGGATTTAAGGCTAAATCAAGGTTAGGATGATAAAGATTGGGACTTTATCACCCAACATGATCATCATGGCCAAACATGAACATTATTAGCATAAAGATACATGCTTTCACCATAAAAATGGATCATCAAGCTATTTAAAGACAATAAACTAACAAATCATGATCTCCCTTAGGTTTTAACCCTTTATCACATACAAGAATGTGAGGGCACCTTGGATCATCTCATGATTTGGTTCCAAGATATGAATAACAAGAATAAAAGGTGCTTGAAGGACAAGACTTGCAATGTATGTAAATGCTTGACAAGGACAAGGCTTTTAAATGCAAATAAGCAAGTAATATGAACAAGAACAAAGAGTTTTGAGATGGAGATAAGATGGGGAGAAGGAGGCTTCACCTATGATGGTTATGGCCTATCTTCCTCTCTTTTTCACTCAAAGATTTAATGGTGTTTGTTTCAGATTGAAATCCTGCAGAGTTTCCCTCTGAATTTGCATTTTCTCCCCCCTGAAATGATCAGGAAGGGTCTCAATTTATAGGGAATGAGGGTGCTTAAACCAGCCGTACGGCTAGGCCCCTCTAGTGCCCAAACCATCCGTACGGCTCAGCCTGGCGAGCTTCTGGATTTTTCCAATTTTAATCCCAGAGCAGTCATGGGATTTTAGGTTTATCCTAGTGAGGTCCTAGTTCATCAGTTTATCCCTGGATGATCCTAAGATTACCTCTAAGGTTGGTTGGTTTCAGATTGGGGTACTTACAGAGCCCCTCAGCAACGTCGCTTTAGGAAAGCGGGGTTGTCGATAAAATAAGCATCCCAATCTGATGGGAGGACGGCTTGACCGATTTGGTTACATGGCTGGACCTAGTGGTATAGGATTCCTATGTATCCCGTTTGCGGGGAATCAAGCCTAACGTAGTTCAGAGAGAGAGTGGGAAGTTTTTCGAAGTTACGCATACCTAGGGGCGAGGTGGACATCAATCATCCTTTGTCAGGGGGATAAACATGACTCTCAGCAAGTCAGAGGTGGGACATAGTCAACTAGGCTCTATGGAGAGGGTTGACTTTCATAAGGAAGCATGACTCTTGGTGAGGCAGAGGCGGGACATGGTCAACTTGGCTCTATGGAGAGGGTTGACTTTTATAAGGAAGCTCTTGGCGAGGCAAAGGCGGGACATAGTCAACTAGGCTCTATGGAGAGGGTTGACTTTCATAAGGAAGCATGACTCATGGCGAGGAAGAGGTGGGACATGGTTAACTTGGCTCTATGGAGAGGGTTGACTTACATAAGGAAGCATGACTCTTGGCGAGGCAGAGGCGGGACATGGTCAATTTGGCTCTATGGAGAGGGTTGACTTACATAAGGAAGCATGACTCTTGGTGTCACGCCCCCGAACCCCGCGGGCCCGAGTTCGCGAGCTGGACGTCGACTTAAAACCAAAACTCTAAAATATAGAAGTTAAAAATTCCATTTTTGAACCAAAAGATGATAACACAAGGTTTTACAATTACAAGTTTAAAATCAACAAAGTACATCTAACACAAGCTCCACAGCTTATACCCAAAAGAATAAAATATACAATTCTTAATGACGTCAATAATGGTAAAACTATCCCCAAAAGGTTATACATTTAAATAATGTAAACCGATCCATAACAACCTGCCCCAAAATCTCAATCCTCTCGACGCCCTCCTCGATCCGCGAATCCTAATCCTTTTCCTCCTGGGGGGGGGTTAAGGAAAAACAAAGATGGAAATAAACGGGGTGAGATAAAATCTCAGTAAGTTACTAATGCAACTACATGACATGCTATAATGCAGTAAGCAATAAACAATAATAAATATCACATAGCATGTAGCAATTAACAGTCAACAGATAGCAGCGGAAAGTAAACACATAACAAAGGATATTAGCCAAGGTTTCCCAACTGAAAGAACCAAATAAAGGTCGCTGCGCAGCTTCAATAACCAACCATTCATCATCTTCATAATAGCATGAAAGCTGAAGAGGAATCCCCGGTCAGAAGCGACCAATCAACCCATCAATCAAACAATCCATCTTCATAGTAGCATAAAAGCTGAAGAGAAACCCGGTACCGGAACCAATAACAATGTAAAGTGCCACAAGGGGCGGGAGCCATGCCACAAAGTCATGCTCCAAAACGATTAGCTAGAATACCCACAACGGAGCTAGCTCATCCCAACCAAGGCCAATCTGGATGAGGACAGAAGGACCAATGGGCGATGCTATACTGGACTTGGCTCGTGCCATTATAGCATTATCCATTGCCTGACTCGATACACAATTTAACCAGCTGGACTTTCAATAATGCTAAGTAATAAAATACTAGCACGGTAAACAACTAAGGATTCCAAAGTAGGGAACCATACCAAATAATCACCATAAAGATGCAACGGGTACTCATGAAGAGTTTAACAACAACGATAACAAGAGTTTCTCATGAAGAGCACAACAACGATAAACGGAGTTTCTCATAAAGAGCACAACAACAATGATTATTACCAAAATAATCATAAACATCTACTCAAAAGATATACTAGGACTATGAACTCAACCATCTCATCGCACCTGGGATTCCAAATAAGAAATCCGAATGAATACATCTTAAGGTTAATCAAACAGTAGGTACCCAATTTCCAATTCACGCTTTATCTTCGTTCATAACGAACCCATTCTAAACACCCCAAACGAATCTGAAAGGTTACTCTCATTAGAACCTGATCCCGACCGGACTAAACCCTACTCTTTAGTGTTCCAAAACCACCCTCTAGGTGCTATAGGATATCGCCTAAAACCTAGACCAAGACTCACTCGAAAATCAATTGATTGGAACAATCTCGAACACATCATAAGATTCCCAAACATATACCAAATGATCATCACAAAGATAAGTCAAACCAACAATACCTCAATAAGATGTTCCAAATCCTAATTAACACTTAATTAATTTCAAACACAAACTTGATCACAAAGGGCCCAATTCTATCACTAGTGTATACTACAATGATCACTAAGGTCGACTAGAAGGGCACCCAAGATTTGGATCACAACGCATTCTTCAATCACACAAATTAACAAAATGTAAACTTTCAGAGGACTGTACGGCCGCCCAAAGTGGGTTGTGCGGTCGCCCAAAAAGCCTCAAAACAAGAACAAAAGCTTTCAGAAAGATGCGCGGTCGCCCAGGAAATTTTGTGCGGCCGCCCAATATCCTGAATTTCCAGAAATCGGGAAGAACAACATGGGTTCTTCCATTTTCAAACTTAAAACACATTCAACCCAAAATCCAACCTTCCAACTCACATACTAATGTACCAAAACAACTTATAAGTCTAAAAAGGCTCCTAAAACAACATCTAACAACCAAAATCAAGAATCAAACCCAACATTCAAGATTTCACCATTTTTGATCAAAACCCAAAATAAATTCTCAATAAATTCAAAACCCAACCAAACTTCAAATATAACACATCAAACATTAGCTAAACATGATATGAACATTTTAACATCAAAATGGGGGAAAAGTAACTTACTTGAATTTTCTCAAAGTTGATGGATTTCAAATCTTTTTGATTCTACGCGATCCTATCGACGATCCAAACAATGTTCACGTTTTAAGAAATGAATAATAATGAGAGGAAGAAGGAGTAAATGAAGAGAGAAGGAAGAGAGAAATTTGCTTACCTTTTGGAGAGAGAGAGAGATGGCTGGGAGATGGAGTGTGAGAATGGGGGAGGTGAGGGAAGGAGTAGGGAGGGAGTAGGGAAATGTTTAAAAGATTTACACTTAGGCCCCCTCCACTACACTACACACAAACACTACACTCCCTACTAACAATTAAGACTCAACACTTCCACACTAGCCCAAATAACTCGAATAAAATGCTAGGCATAAATATTATAACACATAAATTGCACACATAATTATTTAAATAAATAATTATTTAAATAAATAAATAAGAAAATAATTAAATAATAATCATTTAATTACTAATAAAATAGAGCCTATATTTCGGGTCGTGACATTCACTCCCCCTTAAAGAAAATTCGACCCGAATTTTAACGAGACTTACCCGAAAGACCAAATAGCTACGGATACGATAGTTCCGCCATTTCTAAAATTCCTCAATCGTCCATTCTAAACCACTACAAGGTAACCTTAAATAATGTTCACCATACCAGGACCTCTCGCACTTGACTTCCTTCAACCATAACCCCCACTACTAATTAGGATCCAAATTCAAAATCAAGAATCTCAATTGCTCCTAACATGGTTCCCGAGATACCTCAAGTTCATCTTATTCATAACCTTAATTACACTGCAAAGGTGTTTCCTTTTGTAAATCGCATACTTAGTACTATTCCCCAGAAATTCAAAACATCACCATCCCGAGCCTAATTAGCTAAAAAAAAATATAAAAAGGCTAAATGAATTTCTATTTCCTCAATATTCATCGAAATAGCTACATCTCTATGGATTACCATTATAGTGCTTTCACTTTGAGTTAACACCTTAAATTAATAGCACCATACAACCCCAAAATTTCTCGTACAAAGTATCCACTTAATCTATGTTATACTCTCATCCCTTCATTAATCCGGTCTTGAAGCCCACACAATTCAATTTACTCAATAGTCCGCAAAACGATCCAAATTTCATCTTCAAAAGATTTCCTCTACTCCCATTTAAATTATAATCCGTGCTCATAAACCCAAGGAAATCAACAAATCTCAAATCCTCAATAGCTAACCCAAGTTAGTCTCTCACGCATACATTTATTAACCTAATGATATTTAGGCTCAATAGTACTACCTTCATAATAAACCAATTAGCTAGCAATGTTCCAACTGACCCAATATCAAATCATGATATTCCTAAATTATGCCCCAGTATTTATACTCCACTTCCTTCACATACCCTTGATCCAATTCGGGAAATGCCACCATGAAGGGATTTAGAACCATAGAACCACTATCTAACCAAAATTTCAAAATGCCTTTAACATAAATCGAGAAATTATTACTCTCCCAAACTGTACTTAGTCCTTTCTAACTTAACATGCTTACTACCATTATCGATTATACATTCCACCATACACTCATTACCCATAACAATCCACGCATCCCTCCATACTAATCAATCTCGATGTACTCACGGAGACGTACAAAAAGGAAACGAAATCTCTTAACAAGAAACCCTCGGTTGAATCCTCAACTCTTATAACCCAACCGATGCCATAAGGACATTAATCTAAATATTAGCACTACAACCTTGTATCACAACAACCTAATTTACCCCAAGCTCCTCCCCAAACACTAGGTACTATTCGGAAGAAAATGAAAATCTTACGAATGAGAAATACACCCAACAAATTGACCGAAACTAATTACTCGGATTTCAATTAAGAAAAGATAGGTATAACTCTACCCAAAGGGACGGTCTCAAACAGTTTTTAAGAAATTAGGAATGGAGAATATAACAATCCCCTACAACAATAGACTAAAGCAATAGTAACATCAAAATCTTGCAATAGCAATATGGCTAATTAGCAGGTGAGACATAACCATACTTAAGCACATCATAAGCACATAAGACTTCATCAAATACCCTAAACTCCTCCATAGGAGTAGACACCTACAACACATAAGTCAAAGACTCAGAAGAAATAAATGCAACTAATGCACAGAAACACATAAATGCGATGATCCTAAAATGCACGTGCTCGCTCTCACGACGCAAAATAATACCTCCTAAAATTTATCCGATACCTGGTGAGTGCTGATTGGTCGCAATTACTCTGCCCTATACCTTAGGGTCCCCCGAAGCATCCCTCTTCTGACCCGGTGAAGTACTGGTTCCTGATCCTGATGATTGAACCTTAAACCTCGGACAGTCTTTTATGAAGTGACCCAGTTGACCACAATTGATACATTTTCCTTGTTTTTTCCAACACTTATCCTCCAAGTGGCCTTCCCTCTGACAGTAAGTGCAAAGCTACCTACCTTGTTTCCCTTGTTTCCCCGGAGTAGTACCCGAATTCCCTAGCGCGGTTTGTCCCTTAAACTGAGATGGTGTTCCCAAATTACCTCGGTTATCTGAACGGTGGTGTGGTTGAGATTTAGCATGGCTTACTTGTTTACCCGCATTTGCAACCTCGGTCTTCCTCTTATGCTCCCCAATATCTTGCTCGATCAAGTATGCCCGGTCTACCGCATCCTAAAATGTCACAATCCTCTGGGCTATAAGTTGAGTACGAATAGAAGTCTTCAAACCCCGGATGAATCTCGTAGCTTTCTGCTCCTCGGTCCGCACAAGATAGTCACAATACCGGGCTAATTCTGTGAACTTAGCCGAGTATTGAGCTATAGACAACAAACCTTGCTCCAAGTTGAGAAGCTCGATCTCCTTTCGGTTTTGATCCACTACCGGAATGAAATGCTCCTTGAACTTTTGCACAAACAATTCCCATGCATACACTGTGTGAGTATCATCCCAACTCGCTTTAACACCCTTCCACCAATGCTCGGCGGCACCCACAAGTTTATAAGCCGCAAACCGGACCTTGTCTTCATCGGTGCAACCAAAGACATCATAAATTTTCTCCATCGACTCAATCCATAGCTCGGCCTTCCTTACATCGGGTTCCCCATTGAACTCAACCGGTTTCAATTTCAGAAATTGTTCCAATCCGTAGCGGGGTGGTGCTTGTTCTACCCTCGGACCTTGATCATGTATGGCCTTCATGGCCGCCTCAAACATGCCCTGAAACATTGCACGGGCTTCATCCTTTGTTTCATTCTGATTTGCATTACCGGTATTACTTTCACCACTTCTCCTTCGAGACATTTCAAACAAGTACCTGCATAAAACAACAATTGTTACTCACTCCGAACACACTACCCTCCTAGGTCACACTAATCCACCTATACTTATACATAGATCTAAACCATAGCTCTGATACCAACTGTCACGCCCCCGAACCCCGCGTGCCCGAGTTCGCGAGCTGGACGTCGACTTAAAACCAAAACTCTAAAATATAGAAGTTAAAAATCCCATTTTTGAACCAAAAGATGATAACACAAGGTTTTACAATTACAAGTTTAAAATCAACAAAGTACATCTAACACAAGCTCCACAGCTTATACCCAAAAGAATAAAATATACAATTCTTAATGACGTCAATAATGGTAAAACTATCCCCAAAAAGGTTATACATTTAAATAATGTAAACCGATCCATAACAACCTGCCCCAAAATCTCAATCCTCTCGACGCCCTCCTCGATCCGCGAATCCTAATCCTTTTCCTCCTGGGGGGGGTTAAGGAAAAACAAAGATGGAAATAAACGGGGTGAGATAAAATCTCAGTAAGTTACTAATGCAACTACATGACATGCTATAATGCAGTAAGCAATAAACAATAATAAATATCACATAGCATGTAGCAATTAACAGTCAACAGATAGCAGCGGAAAGTAAACACATAACAAAGGATATTAGCCAAGGTTTCCCAACTGAAAGAACCAAATAAAGGTCGCTGCGCAGCTTCAATAACCAACCATTCATCATCTTCATAATAGCATGAAAACTGAAGAGCAATCCCCGGTCAGAAGCGACCAATCAACCCATCAATCAAACAATCCATCTTCATAGTAGCATAAAAGCTGAAGAGAAACCCGGTACCGGAACCAATAACAATGTAAAGTGCCACAAGGGGCGGGAGCCATGCCACAAAGTCATGCTCCAAAACGATTAGCTAGAATACCCACAACGGAGCTAGCTCATCCCAACCAAGGCCAATCTGGATGAGGACAGAAGGACCAATGGGCGATGCTATACTGGACTTGGCTCGTGCCATTATAGCATTATCCATTGCCTGACTCGATACACAATTTAACCAGCTGGACTTTCAATAATGCTAAGTAATAAAATACTAGCACGGTAAACAACTAAGGATTCCAAAGTAGGGAACCATACCAAATAATCACCATAAAGATGCAACGGGTACTCATGAAGAGTTTAACAACAACGATAACAAGAGTTTCTCATGAAGAGCACAACAACGATAAACGGAGTTTCTCATAAAGAGCACAACAACAATGATTATTACCAAAATAATCATAAACATCTACTCAAAAGATATACTAGGACTATGAACTCAACCATCTCATCGCACCTGGGATTCCAAATAAGAAATCCGAATGAATACATCTTAAGGTTAATCAAACAGTAGGTACCCAATTTCCAATTCACGCTTTATCTTCGTTCATAACGAACCCATTCTAAACACCCCAAACGAATCTGAAAGGTTACTCTCATTAGAACCTGATCCCGACCGGACTAAACCCTACACTTTAGTGTTCCAAAACCACCCTCTAGGTGCTATAGGATATCACCTAAAACCTAGACCAAGACTCACTCGAAAATCAATTGATTGGAACAATCTCGAACACATCATAAGATTCCCAAACATATACCAAATGATCATCACAAAGATAAGTCAAACCAACAATACCTCAATAAGATGTTCCAAATCCCAATTAACACTTAATTAATTTCAAACACAAACTTGATCACAAAGGGCCCAATTCTATCACTAGTGTATACTACAATGATCACTAAGGTCGACTAGAAGGGCACCCAAGATTTGGATCACAACGCATTCTTCAATCACACAAATTAACAAAATGTAAACTTTCAGAGGACTGTGAGGCCGCCCAAAGTGGGTTGTGCGGTCGTCCAAAAAGCCTCAAAACAAGAACAAAAGCTTTCAGAAAGATGCGCGGTCGCCCAGGAAATTTTGTGCGGCCGCCCAATATCCTGAATTTCCAGAAATCGGGAAGAACAACATGGGTTCTTCCATTTTCAAACCCAAAACACATTCAACCCAAAATCCAACCTTCCAACTCACATACTAATGTACCAAAACAACTTATAAGTCTAAAAAGGCTCCTAAAACAACATTTAACAACCAAAATCAAGAATCAAACCCAACATTCAAGATTTCACCATTTTTGATCAAAACCCAAAATAAATTCTCAATAAATTCAAAACCCAACCAAACTTCAAATATAACACATCAAACATTATCTAAACATGATATGAATATTTTAACATCAAAATGGGGGAAAAGTAACTTACTTGAATTTTCTCAAAGTTGATGGATTTCAAATCTTTTTGATTCTACGCGATCCTATCGACGATCCAAACAATGTTCACGTTTTAAGAAATGAATAATAATGAGAGGAAGAAGGAGTAAATGAAGAGAGAAGGAAGAGAGAAATTTGCTTACCTTTTGGAGAGAGAGAGAGATGGCTGGGAGATGGAGTGTGAGAATGGGGGAGGTGAGGGAAGGAGTAGGGAGGGAGTAGGGAAATGTTTAAAAGATTTACACTTAGGCCCCCTCCACTACACTACACACAAACACTACACTCCCTACTAACAATTAAGACTCAACACTTCCACACTAGCCCAAATAACTCGAATAAAATGCTAGGCATAAATATTATAACACATAAATTGCACACATAATTATTTAAATAAATAATTATTTAAATAAATAAATAAGCAAATAATTAAATAATAATCATTTAATTACTAATAAAATAGAGCCTATATTTCGGGTCGTGACACTTGGCGAGGCAGAAGCGGGACATGGTCAACTTGGCTCTATGGAGATGGTTGACTTTCATAAGGAAGCATGACTCTTGGCGAGGCAGAGGCGGGACATGGTCAACTTAGCTTTATGGAGAGGGTTGACTTTTATAAGGAAGCGTGACTCTTGCCGAGGCAGAGGCGGGACATGGTCAACTTGGCTCTATGGAGAGGGTTGACTTTTATAAGGAAGCATGACTCTTGGCGAGGCAGAGGCGGGACATGGTCAACTTGGCTCTATGGAGAGGGTTGACTTACACAAGGAAGTGTGACTTTTGGCAAGGCAGAGGCGGCACATGGTCAACTTGGCTCTATGGAGAGGGTTGACTTAGCGGGAATGGGCATGACTCTTGGCAAGTTCAGAGGCGGGACGTGGTCAACTTGGCTCTATAGAGAGGGTTGACTTACACGGAATGGTCTTACGTCATTTTGGACTGCCGAGGAGAAAGGTTTTCTTAACCTAAAATGACCACTCTGGGGGACTAAGGTTTTCTCAACCTAAAATGACCACACTGGGTCAAGGTTTGACTTGGGTCAACTCCACCTTTGGGGGGTTTAACAGGAAAAATGGTCTTACGTCCGACTAAGGACTGCCAGGGACAAGGGCCTCAACCTATAATAACTATTCTAAGTCATGTTTTGATGGGGGTCAATTCCACCTTTAGGGAGTTTGACGGGAAAATTTGTCTTACGTCCGACTAAGGACTGCCGGGGACAAGGGCCTCAACCTATAATGACTATTCTGAGACATGGTTTGACTTGGGTCAACTCCACCTTTGGGGAGTTTGATGGGGTAACTAGTCTTACATCCGACTAAGGACGATCGGGACAGAGGCTTCAACCTATAATGACTATTCTGAGTCAAGGATTGGTCAACTCCATCTTTGGGGAGTTTGACGGGAAAACTGGTCTTATGTCTGACTAAGGACGGCCGGGAAAAAGGCTTCAACCTATAATGACTATTCTGAGTCAAGGCTTGGTCAACTCCATCTTTGGGGAGTTTGACGGGAAAACTGGTCTTACGTCTGACTAAGGATGGTTGGGACAAAGGCTTCAACCTATAATGACTATTCTGAGTCAAGGCTTGGTCAACTCCATCTTTAGGGAGTTTGACAGGAAAACTGGTCTTACGTCCGACTAAGGACGGCCGGGACAAAGGCTTCAACCTATAATGACTATTCTGAGTCAAGGCTTGGTCAACTCTATCTTTGGGGAGTTTGACGGGAAAACTGGTCTTACGTCTGACTAAGGATGGCCGGGACAAAGGCTTTAACCTATAATGACTATTCTGAGTCAAGGCTTCGTCAACTTCATCTTTGGGGAGTTTGACTGGAAAACTGGTCTTACGTCTGACTAAGGACAGCCGGGGACAAGGGTCTCAACCTATAATGAATATTCTAAGTCAAGGTTTGGTTTGGGTCAACACTACTCTACAGGACGGTTGATACATTTTCTTGACACCGAGGAAGAGCCTAGGGGCAACCGTTAAGACACATTGTGGATGAAGAAGTCCAAGACTTTGGGAAAATCCTTTTGAGGGGAGATCAAAAGCATTTTGTTTGAAACATTGTTTTTAGCAAATCTTTTAACGAAGCATGTTAGTCAAGTTTTTTTATTTTAATTTAACCGTGAGGTTTGTTATGCATATAGTCCTTTGGAGCTTTGTCCATTCGTTGAGAAGTAACTGGTGGTAGGAAATCTGCTTTGTCACTGTTGTGGGGATAGCCCCAATGTCATCTTTGTCGTTGATGTCGGGGCCCAATGTCCTTGTTGTTGTTGATTTCGGGGTATCCCCATGTCCTTATTTATCGTTAACGTGGAGGTAGCCCCGGTGTCGTCCTTC
This sequence comes from Campanula takesimana, assembly GCA_026119855.1. Lineage (NCBI taxonomy): Eukaryota > Viridiplantae > Streptophyta > Magnoliopsida > Asterales > Campanulaceae > Campanula > Campanula takesimana. The sequence goes on along the minus strand of JAOWBW010000531.1, from coordinate 514,246 downwards.
GACCTTTGACGTTGGCGTAGACCTAATATCCCCTTTTGACCTTTGAAGTGAAGTTAGGAACCCATCCCTTTTTCATGACGCACCCTTTCTTTTGCCTAGGCCACCCTTTCAAGTTTTTAACCTAGCGGGCATCTCTTTTGCGTCTTTTATGGCGCACCCTGTTTTTTGCCTAGGCCGCCCTTACGGGTTTTCAACCTAGCGGGCTACTTTTTTGGTGCCTTTTTTTATGAGTGATCTAGCCAACTCGATAGAACGGGGACTTTAAAGTATTTTTCTTGGAGGAAACATGTAAGGGCATTTTATTTGGGAGAGAGTCCCTTTTGAGCAATGTATCATGAAATGGAGGAAGCCCTTGCTTGACAGAACATAAGTGTTTAGCTCTTTCCTAAGATGGAGAAAAGAAGACTTGTCGAGACATTTTGAAATTTGCCTTAGTTAATATCATCAAATGATTGCTTGAATGGACCATGTTTGTTATTAAGCCAAGATTATATCAAGCAATTAGCCTTAACATGTATAAATGTTGTGATCAATTAAGATTAAGATTCTATCAATGGCAAGATCGGGAGGGGAAGGTGTTTATGGGGAATTGGCCCAAAGAAGGTGTGTCTTAGTAAATTGGTCATTGAAAGGACCGAGGTTTGATGGCTTTGTTTCATGTTATGACCGGACCCGAAGGTTGCCTACGTTCCCCTCAGTTTAAGGAGCTCAGGTCACCATAGTTCGGCCTTGGATCGTCTTTTGTCGAAGTCGGTGTCCTTTTGAAGGATGTTGTTGCTTTGCTGATGTAGATCGCTTTGCTTCCTTGTTCTTTGAGGTGGACTTTCGCAGTGAGCTTTTGAGGCATACTTCCTCTTTGCATATATTCATTTCCTTTCCTTCTTTCCATTATTCATTTCTTTTCTCTCTTTTTTTTGTTTTTTTTTTTTGAGAGAGAGGGGAAACATTAACCCCAACTAGCTATCTTGGACATTGGCTCATCTGTAGCCCCTTGGTAGAATGTTTGTCACTTCTCACTTTGACTTTTGGAGATCCGGGAAGTCCTTTGCTTGGTTGCTCACGCGCGATCACGATTGAATCTTGGTGGTTGAGCAACAACATCCTTGCCTTTTCATTGTCTCGGGATGCCTTTGATGTGCATCAAGAATTTGTATCAGAAAGGTGTATCGGGTTGTGTACCGGGAAATGTGCATCGGGAATGTGTATCGGGGAAGGCTTGCCATTAATGGTTTCTTCATGCCAATTGATCACAACATTTATTCACATCAAGATTAATTTTATTTTTTTTTCATTTACCATTTTTCATTTGTGTTAGGTCCATTCGTCCTTAATGAGTCTTCATGGACTAGTATGCTTAGAAGTCAATTCATCATTTAGGGACGTAGCAATCAATTGATAATAACAAGCAAGGCAATTTCAAGAGTAAATGTATATTGCAAATAATGTCTCAAGTCTAGAGAGAAGAGAAGGAAAATGACTTTTATTTAGATAACTTTGTACATACATGTCCAAGTACGGACCTCTGCAAAAATAAAAAGACATAGTCCGGGACGGACTTTGATGAAAGTCTAGATCCTACGAGGCTGGAAGACTCACATTTTTTTGTTTTTTTTAGGGATGGGCTCCCATGAGGCACGATGATCCATTTTCTTCCTCAGTTGTTGGAGGGGTTGTCGGCGGCATATTCCATGTCTTCCACGGGGAACTCGGGTTCCGTGTCATCGGGAAAGATGTCGCGAGGTCTCCATTTGGCTTGGCGTTGTAATTGCCGGATTAGTATGCTCGTGAGTTGGGAGTTTGCTTTGGGCTATCTCCTTTTGGTGATTTCCTTTCAAGGTGCGTAATCTCTGTGCATTGCATTCGGCGAGAGTACGGATTTCCCTTTGATGTAACCGCGTTTGGCCTTCCGAAGCTCGGGCTTCTTCTTGTAGACGGTGTCCCAATTGTTTGATCTCCTTGCTCATATGGACGGTTGTCTCGGACGCCAATTCAGATGTGGGGTCCTTGGTCAATGTTTCCAATGGACAGAACCACGAAGGACTTTTAGCATATGAAACCTCAAAGTGAAATTATAACCATGATTTGAGAAAAATGCTTCATTACCATATTAGCCTTTTAGGAAAAACTTGATCTTTTATTTTAAGAAAACTCTTTTTTTTAAGACACACTTTTGTTTTGAGTGAAAGACTCACACACATTTTTTTTCGTTTTTTTTTTTTTTTTAAATAAGGATTGACCGGGCCAAAGTTGCCTATGTTCCTCTCACTGCGAGGGAGGGAGTCCCACGCGATGAGAAGCTCAGGTCATCGTAGTTCGAATGGGTTTAGAATTCTAAGACAAACATGACCTCAGTCGACTCACTTCAAACGGACCTTTTAGTCAGGACGACATGGGACAAAACATTACTAGTTTGAGACTAAATGGTACTCACACTAGTCCGAGTCACAAGGGCGATCAGGTCAATTGAAATGGTCACCACATAGTGGTGCAAGTCGAGGAGGTCAATGCTTGACCAAGGTATATTACCATGTGGTGCCATGATGCCTAGACCCGAAAGGGGAATGGTCACGTGACGACACTAACGGGAACGAGATGCCTTGAGGGGCGCAAAATTGGTCATCACATGACGGCTCCAGGAAGGGGAAAAGGGTCATCCTAAGCACTTTTATTTTCTTTCTTATATATATATATATATATATATATATATATATTTTTAACTTAATTTTAATGGACACTTTGGAGGATAATGGGGGTCCATCCAATGACTTGACTGACTTCTTGGAGGATAACGGGGATCCATCCAAGGACTTGACTGACTTCTTGGAAGATAACGGGGATCCATACAAGGACTTGACTGACTTTTTTATAGGATAACAGGGATCCGTCCAAGGACTCGACTGAAATCTTATTGGAGACCTAGGGGACTACGCCTAGGGATTTGACGGGAATCTCCACGGGGACCTAGGGATTTAACGGGAATCATAATGGGGACCTAGGGGACGACGCCTAGGGTTTCAACGGGAGTCATAACGGGGACCTAGGGGATGACGCCTAGGGTTTCAAACTTGAATCATAACGGGGACCTAGGGGACGATGCCTAGGGTTTCAAACGGGAGTCATAACAGGGACCTAGGGGACGACGTCTAGGGTTTCAACGGGAATCATAACGGGGACCTAGGGGACAGCGCCTAGGGTTTCAACGGGAGTCATAACGGGGACCTAGGGGACAACGCCTAGGGTTTCAATGGGAGTCATAAAGGGGACCTAGGGGACGACGCCTAGGATTTCAAACGGGAATCATAACGGGGACCTAGGGGACGACGCCTAGGATTTCAAACGGGAATCATAACGGGGACCTAGGGGACGACGCCTAGGGTTTCAAACGGGAATCATAACGGGGACCTAGGGGACGACGCCTAGGGTTTCAACGGGAATTATAACGGGGACCTAGGGGACGACGCCTAATGTTTCAATGGGAGTCATAACGGGGACCTAGGGGACGACGCCTAGGGTTTTAAACTTGAATCATAACGGGGACCTAGGGGACGATGCCTAGGGTTTCAAACAGGAGTCATAACGGGGACCTAGGGGACGACGTCTAGGGTTTCAACGGGAATCATAACGGGGATCTAGGGGACAGCGCCTAGGGTTTCAACGGGAGTCATAACGGGGACCTAGGGGACAACGCCTAGGGTTTCAATGGGAGTCATAACGGGGACCTAGGGGACGACGCCTAGGGTTTCAATGGGAATTATAACAGGGACGTAGGGGACAACGCCTAGGGTTTCAACGGGAGTCATAACGGGGACCTAGGGGACGACGCCTAGGGTTTCAAACGGGAATCATAACGGGGACCTAGGGGACGATGCCTAAGGTTTCAAACGGGAATCATAACGGGGACCTAGGGGACGATGCCTAGAGTTTCAACGGGATTCATAACGGGGACCTAGGGGACAACGCCTAGGGTTTCAACGGGAGTCATAATGGGGACCTAGAGGACAACGCCTAGGGTTTCAATGGGAGTCATAACGGGGACCTAGGGGATGACGCCTAGGGTTTCAATGGGAATCATAACGGGGACCTAGGGGACAACGCCTAGGGTTTTAACGGGAGTCTTGGAGGATAACGGGGATCCATCCAAAGATTAACGGGTGCCTCAGAGATCTTCCAAGGACTTAAGGGGTTCCTAGGGGGCAACGCCTAGGGATTTAACGGGAGTCTTGGAGGATAACGGGGATCCATCCAAAGATTGACGGGACGACGCTTGTTAACGTAAGAATGCAATGTGTCAAAGACAAGAAGCAAAACGGAGCAAATTCACGCCTGGCGCAGTTAGTTATCCATTCAAGTTTATTTAAAACACATTTTTATTCCTAAATGGTTGGAAAATATTTCACTTCTTTTTCGCAACTACTCTAATTCCTAGATCAGTGGAGGCCATCACTACGCCTATAGACCCCTCGTTTTTCACCTGTATTGCACACTCCCAAGGACGGACTATCCCGGGTGAGGGTCCTATAGGGCACGCAGCTTCCACCAACTAAAAGAACCAAACCTAGGGTCTAGTGCGTCACAAAGTTCCAATGCGCGGGCCATTCTTATCATAGTTAAGCCCCGGTTAAGGTTAAAATTGACTTAACGCTTCAACGAAATTCTGACATGACCTCATTTTAATGAGGGATCTCGGACCTTAGCCTCGGGCTTAAATATGATTAGGATGGGTTAAGCATTAGATCTTAATGACGCGGTGTCAACCTATCATTAATATATCACTTCGGTTAATTATGGTTGGAATTAACGCATAATTCAAGGACCGGGTCAAAGATGACCTTGGTCACACTTGCTTTCACAAGGAGTCGTGACTCGGGCATTAACTTGGCCATAATTAGCGTTTGGACATGTATTAGGGATGTGATGATGTGAGCTAGATCAAAAACCAACCATGGTCACGGTATTTGTGTGTCACGGACATGTGTGGTTGACTCGGCTCGGAAGGGGAGGTGAAATGGACCCGTGCGCGCGAGAAGGGCACAAGAGCACCAATCAAGCTGCATCGTGGCATCCATCCTAGGTTTAAAGGGTTTTTGGAACATGCACAAGGTCAAGTGCACGTTGTGTGAAGCCTTCTATGTTCCCTTTTGAGTCAAAATAGAAATTTTCGGTCCGTTTAATAATATCATGAGCAATGTATGAACAATTGTATGAACAAGTATGATGAACAAGTAAGATGGACAAGTATTTTGCACAAGCAAGTAAACAAACATATTAACAAGCAAGAATCAAAATTTGTACATGAAAAGGTTGTGCACAACCAAAGGTTTTTGAAACCAAAATTTTGCAAGAAGAACAACCTTTTGAAAGTCATTTGTAGAAAAAGATTGTGCACAAACAAGAAAAATTTGAAGACCAAAATTTTATGAAAAGGGTTATGCGCAATGAGGATTTGAAAACCCAATTTTATGTCTAAAAATTTGTGCATAACCAAGCTTTGAAAATTCATTTTTGGCTAAGAAAAAGAAGGTAAAAGTGCACAAGTAGAGAATGTAAATTGAAACCTGGACAAGATGAGGCAAGGGGACCATCAGAATGTTTCTGCCCTACACAAAATTGTTAATCTGAAGCATTCTGTGGGCCCGGAGAAACAAGCCGTACGGCTAGAGCAGTCGGTCTATTCTTTTTTGCAAATTTTTAGCTTCTGATCATTGAGCCCCAGTTCAATGTTTTTCCAGAACAGTTTCATTCCCTTAAAATTAAAGCAGAAACATAAAACACACACAAAATATGCATAAAGTCAACAAACGGGGACGGGAGTTTGACCCACACAAGAATGCCCCTGAATCTTCTAAAAAGAAGTCCGAGAACAAACTATTCCCCAGCAGAGTCACCACTATAAGGATCCTCCCCCTCGGATGGCGAACACGGGCTCGCTCAAAGGAAGAAAAGCCAAACATATGAACTAAACCAATTTAACGGAGTCACCACATTTGTTAACTCTTAACCCAACAAATGAAAATGGTTAGATATTTAAGAGTTCGGAGGTCAGGTTACGACTTGGGAAGAGTTTTACGTCACCCAAGTCCCCTCGGACAAAGCCGAGTCTCCCTTATGTTTGTTAACGAAAAGTGCATCTGTGTGTGTGTGTTTTTAATGGGAAACTGTCGTTTAAACTGGTTATTGATTTTAACAGAGGAAAAAGGGTTTATTTGCATAAATATTGACAAAACAAGACAGAAAGGAAAAAAAGTCCCTCTGACCCAACTTAGCCGTACGGCTAGGAGGGGTCTTCTCGGAGATTTTACAGTTTGTCCAGAAACTGTCCAGTTTCAGGCAGAAACAGAGTATTATGCTAAAACTGGACTGATCTGTTTACTTTCAGTTTGAATGTTAACCAACAAACTTTGATTAAAATCATTCCTATGCACATTAATCACCAAATGGCCCTCAAATACATGGATTTGAGTGTGATTAAGGCAATCATTGGAGAAAATTGAAAAAGGTGATGAAAATGGCCTTTGAGCCAAGATAACCATTTTGATGAGTAAAGATGTAAACTTTATCATTAAAAACTGCACCTCGGCGACGATACTTATGGATGAAGTACCGTCGTCGATAGAAAAGAGACCATTTTGAACTAGGGGTATGGTCGTGCTAAAAAGCTGCCTACGTATTCCTTGGAAGGAAATCAGACCAAACGTAGTTTGACTCTGAAAATACGCAAAAACTGAGGTTTAAGGTATTTTGAAAATCATTTTTGAAAACAATACCTGCGATAAGTAAAGCTTAGAGTTTAGAGAGTACCCATACTGAGGAATCAATAGCCTTGACCCATTTCTGAATATACTCCTTTTTGCTGATGACGAAGCATCTCCAGTTGCAACCATACTGAGGAAATCAATCTCTTTGACTCCAATTCTAAACATGCCCTGTTGTTGATGACGAACCGCCTTCGATTTTGGAGACGCCAGTTGCCCGGACCTTGCTTCTCCTTCCAAAGAGTTTGTCCCTTATGTTGGAAAATGTGAATCCTATATTATTAACGTACGTCTTGATAACAATGATCGGACTCTGGGTTTGGAGACGCCAATTACTCGGACCTCGCTTCTCCTTCTGACGCGACTGCCTTTCCACCAGAAAAGTGAATCCTATGCCATTAACTTACGTCTTGATGACAATTATGGGACTCTAAATGATGGGATCCTGTGTTGTTAACTTACGTCTTGACAACAGTCGTGGGATACCCGATTTTGGAGACGCCAATTACTCGGACCTCGCTTCTCCTTTCAACGAGACTGCCTTTCCATTGAAAATGTGAATCCTATGCCATTAACTTACGTCTTGATGATAATTATGGGATTCCAAATGGTGGGATCCTGTGTTGTTAACTTACGTCTCGACAACAGTTGTGGGATACCCGATTATAAATCCTGTGCCATTAGCTTACACCTTGATGACAGTCGTGGGATTCAGAGTTTGCTGATGCAGATTCTTGTTGCTCACCCATGATATTGGATGCACGGTGAGGATAAATTCGTACTGAGAAACAACTTTGTTTGTTCCAATTCTGAAAATATCCATTTGTTGATGACTCAATGTTCCATCTTGAACTGGGTTCAGACTCGACCTCTTGGTCTAAAGCAGGGCTTTCTCTGACCTTTCTGATAAAAGCAGGGCTTTTCTAGGATTTCCTGAGAAAACATGGTTTTCTGGAGATTTTCTGGGGATACCTCGTACGAGGGAGGGATACCTCGTACGAGCTATTCCTGTTTTTATGCAATATCAGGCGCTGAAAGTGAATTTTGAATCACTTTTCCTATTTCATTCTCGGGAGTTTTCAACCCTAGGCGATTTTCTCACTAAAAAATCTCCCCTTTTCCAAGTTTTAGCGATTCCACACCCTCTCCAATGGCTGGCGCTAATCGTTCGCATAAGGAACACCTCTTCGGTAGGCATATGAAGGGTAAAGTGTGGGCAACGGATGAGTTGTGCCCGTTCCCGGAGGACCACATCTCTCACGCCGTTCGGACTAGGCGGGTAAGGATCTCTTCCTTTGATTGAGTTTCCATGTCAATTTCTTTGCTGCATGTCTCAATTTAGTGTTCTAGCAATCCGACTTTCGTCAATTTTCACCTAGAATTATCGCTGTTAGGGTTTATTATGCATGGCTGATCTTTTGATAGTCTATCACCCTTGTTGATGCTGAAAATCATTGTAGTATGGTAGTACATGATTTTGACTGTCGCTTTAGGCAATTCTGCGACTTTTCGGGTAAAATGCTTGAGTGGGGATTTTACCGATTTTCTGATATATGTCTATTTTGTCTCTATTTTTTGTAGTCATTCAGGGTGATTAACAAGCGTACGGGCGGTCGCTGAGAGGTGGGCAACTCTCAATGGCGAGATGAAGGAAGAGATCGAGAATCTCGGATTGAAACCCTTCTTTGACGGCCTTGTCGGTGAGAGGAGGAATGTGCACTTGCTCCAGGCCATTCGGGAGCGTTGGTGCGATAGAAATCACACCATGAATATGCGATGGGGGGAGGTCACCATGACCCCTACTGACTTCCATGCCATTACTGGGATTGATATCGTCGGTGAGCCGCTTGAGGTAGATGCGGACTTTACTCCTAGCAGGGATGATATGATGCATTTTCTGGGATTCTCTCTGTGTACCCTAGGCAAGGGTGTCCCTCTTAAGGCCTTGAGGGAGAGGGTGGATACTTATGTCACCCTTAATGCTGGTCAGATGCATCTCACCGGTACTCGCATTGCAGCTGTCCGTGGCTTTCTATGGTGGGCTTTTTCTGAGATGCTTTTTGCTAATCATGCGTCGACTTCCCTTTTACTCTGCTGAGTGTGTTGAGAGATATGCAGCATGTTACCGATGCTAGTTGGGGTTCTGCTGGCTTGGCCCACTGCTATATGGCCATGGATGAGAGTTCGCGGGATAGGGCGAACGCTGGCTTGGGCGGCTACAGTCATGCCTGGGAGGTACAATACTCATCTTCTTCTGTATTCCTCCTTTGTTTCAGCCCCAGTTTATTTTGATAGCATCTTCACCTTAGCTATTGTATGTTTGACCTCTTTTATGTTTCTCCCATTTTTGCAGGCCTGGGGATACGCCATGTTTGGTCTCTTCACTTTTAACCTTTGAGAAAATGCCGTTATGTTCCCAAATACTCTGAGATGGCGCCGGGATAACAGGGATACCCATGAGGAGCAGGCCGAGGGGGTTGATATGACGGTGGAGCGCCTGAGGCTGTATTTTGACAGATGGGAGGCCATCCCTGAGTCTGCCATTGCTTTCTTCCCATGGCGGAGTTTGGGCATTGACCATGTTTATGGGTTTGCTGGTATGAGGCTACTGATGATTGGCCTTGGCGGGGGATGCTTCTACTTAGGAGAGAGTGTCTCTCGCCAGCAGGGTGGTGGCAAACTCGATGTCATCGTCCCTTTAGACCCGCCGGATCATATGCTTAACTCATATGCTATTGCGAAGGAGGAGAGAGGAGAACTCATTATTGGTCAGGATGCCTTTGACCACATGTCCTTGGAGGCTGATTATCAGGACTTCCTTGCTCGTCTCATGCCCCGATTGATTATAGAGGGTGATTAGGCTCAGGCCCAGGGAGTTGTCCACGTCCCTTTCCGTCCACAGCTTGGACCAGCTTCTTTTACTACAGCGTGGCTGAGGGGATAGAGAGCACTGAGGATCTTCCCGCACAGTATGACATTGTGACACCTCAAAAATTTGATCAGTTTTTCATGTTTATATAGTTGCATAAATATGTGCATTTGATTATTTGATTGCTCAATTTTATTTTTGTTATCTTAGAATTTGTGTTATTAATTTTATTATAATATAGTTTCGTTAATTTGTACATGGCTATTCGATCCATATTGCATGTATATACTTGACAAATTTTAATACATGTGCACTACTAGATAATTTGGAGTTGCATTTCATAAAGTATGTTATTATTTTAAATATAGTAATTTAATAATTAGTGCAACTTATTTTGAGACGGATTGAGTAACAGTTAAAATTTAACACTCAATATAGTAATTTAATAAATAATTAGTGCTACTTATTTTTATTTTGAGACGGAAGGAGTAAGTTTTGAAATACAACTCTATTACCACTTTATAACATAAAGGTAAAATAGTAATTTGGTTAACAGAAAAGTTAAAGGAAAAAAAATAGGCTGGGTCATGGGGACGGGTACTTGTTATGTTTGAAGGACTTTCGTTTGTGATGTGGCTATCAAATACTAAATCATAAGTGTCATTTAAGTTAGGGAAATTCAATTGTAAATTTACAAAATAAAAATAAAAGAACAAGATAAGAATGGGTAAGAAGAGTCACCATAATTGTTAGAAAATGAGACACGTGTGATGGTTTCCTTTCTTTGTTTGTGTGGAGCAAAACAAGTAATAACATAACTATCAGTAAAAGCAAGAAAAGAAGCTTAAATAGTCAAAGAGAGAGAAAAAGAGAAAAGGAGGAATCGGGAGAAACACCGAGAGTCAGGATGAAGGTTAGAACCTTTATTTCTTTTTTTTATGATCTTGTGTATGTCTTTTGATATGTTTATAGAATTAATAATTTGTGTTAAATCTCAAGAAATTTATTCAATAAATGATACAACTGGAAGGAAAATAAATTGTTTGATTGTTATTGTTAATTATGTGTATACATGAGCTTTACGAGTTTTGTGGTTTGTGAAGATGAGTATTGGGTATGTTTTGAAATAGGTTTAATGGAGTTTGTATTGAAGTTGATAATTTTGGTTTTAATTTAAGGTGGGTGTATGCGTATCGAATACTAATTAAGAAGCTTAATGACTGATTTTAGAGTTATAACTCAACATGCTTTGGAATCATGATCTCAGGTTCAAGAAAGAAAATTCCAAAAAAATTCCAATGAGGTCCTTGCCTTTCTGGAAATTCTGGTTTGGTTCCTATAGCTTTAAGGAAAAATATGTTGAATTAAAATGTTCGTAACTTATTCGTTATGAATCGGAATGATATGATTTTTGAGTCCATCTTGACTAATTTTTCAATTGCTTTTGAATGAAAAAGGTTTCAGAATCAGAAAGAGTACATATTTTTCCCAGGACTTTAGTTTTTACAGCAGTCTAAGGTTTTGAGATTTGAAAAACGGTTGAACTTTGAAAATTCATAAGAAAATCATACGGACTCAGAATAGATTGATTTTTGGGTCTAAATTTAATAATTTTTCATGCTCTTTCCATTTAAATTTTTTTCTTGGATCAGAAGCATACGTAATTATCCCAGATTTCTTACTTTTGTGACTGATGCACTTTGAGACCTTTTGGAATTGACCAAACTGTGATAAATGATATCTAATTTGTCCGGATTCAGAATGTGATGATTATTTGGTTTGAATTCAGAGCACTCTCCATATATGATACTTAAAAGAGTATATGCGTATTCATTTTCGTAGTGACATTGTATTTGTTATAATATTTTTATGTCTTGTTATAAATAATTACATTTAAATGTATTCTAATGGCTACTAACTCTTGTATGATTATATCTTTGTTATGTTAGATTGAGACGTTTAAAATACGTTGATTACTTGTTATGGATTAGCTCGGATTTGAGGTAAGGGTCTTGTCAACCTTGTACCCTTTCATTATTTGGCTTCGGAATTATCTGATTTGTTTGATTTGTTATTCGTGATCGTTTATTGGATCAATTCATTTGGACTCGGTTATTCGTTTTAGCTACTCTGCCATTTACACTTTGAGTATTTGACTTTGAATTCCTCAACAAGAGATGACTTTAACACCGGTTGTTATATTTGTGATTCCTAGTCATAGTGTCATTTGCGCAAGTGAAACTATGACGAAGAATCAACTTTGACTTTGGGCATTTGGCCAACTCAAGTGTTTAATGTAATTTGACTTCGGAACTTTGATTTGATGTTTGATTCGGTTGTACTCTTTCGGCTCCTCCCTTATATACTGGGTGGTTGGATTTGTTATTGCTATTCGTTCTTGGTTGGGTTTCTATACAGTGCCACACCCCTTTGTGTTGGCAAGTCTCTTACTGGGCAATTTGTGCTCACCCTTTTCGTTAACCCTTTCCCTTCCAGGTGGAGTGTCGTTGAGACATGAAGGTTTTGCAGTAAAGTTATGAAGCTTGAGTGGGACTTTACGTCTTTAGATACATGTATTGTTTTGCTATGCATAGATAACTTTTGTAAAGTTGTTACACTTTTAGAGTTTGTAAATATTTGAGACTGTTCATGTTGAGTTTTGGTCAGAGGATAGTTGCTCTGATGTACTCGCTTCGAGATTTTGTATTGTATTATTTCAGTTTGTTTATAAGATGAGGAAAAATTCAGTTCTCATTTTGAGGTTTTGATTGGTATTCGGTTTTGTTCGTCACTTCTCAAGGATCGTCAAATGTTGAACTTCGGGGCGTGACAGAGTGGTATCAGAGCATAGGTTATGATCCTTCGGTCTAGAGCCTTAGGTTTGATTGTGAGAGTATGTGTTTATGATCATCTGGTCGTATAGAGCCATAGGGTGATTGTAAACTGGTATTGAATTTGCCTAGGAATCGGTATTGTTTGGAAAATTTTAAAAATTTGAATTTGCAATGTATGATATATGTTTTTTATGCTTAAAATAAAAGAGAAACACTTAATAACTGGCTATGAATTTATATCGAAAGCCGTTGAAGTTAATTCAGAAGGACCCCTGAATTGATTACCAATGGTGTTCGATAAGAACTAGGTTGGCATGAATGTAGTTTGACCTACCCACTTAACTAGGTTGGTTAGTTATGGTTAGACCACACACAGTGATCACGTTTGAAAAATAAGTTCTAATCCCATAATAATGTCTTAAGAAGCTTATGCCCAAATATTCTTGTATGAATTGTACTAATGTTATAGTGTAGCGTTTATGCCATCTTGTAAAAGATCAGATGAAGATTCTTTGGACTTCTTGAGGTGGATTATAAAATTTGTGGGTTTGATTAATCCTAGTCATGCGGACATTGGGTATATACTATGGAGTAGATATTTGATCACATCAATGTGTATTGAATCTAAAAAAAGTGCAGTTTGTCGGCCAGATGTTAGTATGAGAAGATGTAGCGGTAAATATTAACCAAAAGAGTTTAAGCTCTGGGGTTCCAGGTGAGCAAAGAACATGTCAATTGTTTCTCGATGTGTTTCAGAAGAAGTATTTTCTTCTTTATGATCGAGCATGGAGGCAAACAAAAGGATTAATTGATCTTGAGGAAGGATAGATGATCGTGACTTAATATGCAACATGGTTACTGAATTGCCCCATTATTTTCATGTACCGGTAGAAAAAATTTCCAGAAAGCCAAGAATTTAGAGGGATGATTGAAGGCACATATCAGAGTTCAATTAATTGCCTCAATGTAAATCTATACACTACAGTTGTGGAACGGGAAATGATGGTTGAACATGATATGGATGATAAAAAGGATTATAGTTCCAATCGCGAGGATAAAGGAAAGTATATGATCATAGTTACTAAATATGGGCATCAACTAATTCACCAAAGAGGATTATAGCGGTGGCATCTCAAATTACGGTGGTCTATTGTTATTCTTGTGAGAAGAAGCATGGTGTTGACTCGTGCTACAAGTGAATGAGAACATGTTATAACTTCTGTAAGGATGGTATTGCGTTGAAGAATTGTCCATTACATAACAAGCACGCTTATCCACTGCTAGGACGGGGTTGCTCAGGTGAAAATACAGTTTGCATTTGGAGAGAAGGTTTTGGCTATAACTTCCGTAAAGCTAGAGGCTCTAACACTTTGTTCTCAGGTACACTCTTTATTTTCTCTTGAGATATTTCATTACGATTTGGCTTTCTGTGCTATGTATTCATTCATCGCATGCTATGGCTCATAATTTGAGTGTTAAGCCTTAAACTTTGAATTCGGAATTGCCATTTGCTACCCTAGTGGTACTTTGTTACGTGCCTTTATGATCAATAAGCTTTGTTCGGTAAAACTTGGTGATAGGAAATTTCTTGAAAACATGATTTCCTAGCATTAAGCGCATTTTCAATGTGGTATTTGAAATGCATTGGCTCCTTGTGCATCATGTTAAATTGTTTGTCACTTGAATAAAGTTACTTTTGATTTGGCTAGTCGGTCTCGGTTCTCTTTTATGTGAGATAAATTAGTGGTCGGTGATAATTTAATTTCACCCTTGAGAGGTTAAAGATTACTGAGAAAGGTTTGCTAGGGTTATCTCTCAAGTGGATAAACCTAATTTGAATGAATACCGATTATCTAAGAGTATGCCTACATCTTTATAGAGGATTTTCCCGGGCCGCACCAGGTAAAGAAATCGAGTTTTGTATTGAACTTATCTGAAAAGCGAACCTATACAGAAGATTCTATACAGAATGGCATCAATGGAATTGAAGGAAAGTTAACGGTCAACTACAAGGCCTTTTAGAAAGAGGTTTTATTGAGCAGTGTGTGTCACATTGGGGTGCTTCAGTTTTGGTTGTAAAGAAAGCCTAGGGATCTTTGAGACATTGCCTTGATTGTCGAGAAATCCACAAGATGAGATTCTAATATATTTTGATGGGGTAGATGACCATGAACTACATTTGAGAATGGTTTGACAAATGCTAAGAGACAAGGAATCATTTGCGAGTTGAAGAACTATAAATTTTGAATAACAAATGGTACTATCGTGGATTTATGAAGGGATTGTCTTGTATTGATGTGTCTCGATCGATTCAGAACAAACTGAGTTTTGAAAGGCCAATTGAATGTGAACAGTTTCTCAGGCTTATAAGAGCGATTAATCTCTGCACTTATACAAACATCATCTTTTGAAACGGGAGGATTTTCGATATACAATGATTCATCAGATAAGGGTTGGATTGCGTTTTAGTGCAACATTGGAGTGAAATTGCGTGCAGTTCATGACATATTAAAGATCACAGAAAGAATCATCTCACTCATAACCTTGAATCTGCGAAAGTTATTTTTGTGTTAGACATTCGGAGACACACGTCAGTTATATTTGCGATGAAGTTTTTGCGACATTATCTATAGTGAATTCTTGTGGGGTACACAGCGATCAGAAAGAGTTTCAAGTAATTACTCACACAAAGAAATCAATATGCGACATAGGAGATTGTTGGAGACGCTCAAGGATTTTAGTTGTACTAGCTTCTATCACCCCTGTGAAAGCAACCGTTTTAGGGGATGCATTAAGTCGAAAGAGTGGGAATTTTGACTTCAATTATCGCTAGAAGAAGTTCCTTATTATTGGATATATAAAAGCTTATTAGTGGGTATACAAAGGCTGGAGTTAGAAATCAGAATTCAACGTTCCTCTAGATATTTGCGCAAATGACAAAACAACCTTCATTATTAGATATGAGTAAGGCGACATGGATATAGATAGAAGATCTGAATTTGGCTACTTTCAAGAATAAACTTCAATATGATGAGATATCCGACTTTACCCTTGATTTTGATGAAGTGATAAAAAATTCGTAATTGATGGCCCGTTCTAGCGGATATTGATTTGAAAAAGGAAGCAATGTATTAAGATCACAAATTTACCTAAACGGTCAACTTTGATGATACCAAAATGTACATGGATCTTCCCTATTGCTACCAAGTATGAAGAGCGAGATTGCTGAGTTTGAGATTGAGTTTGTACGGAAGAATTTAGTAATAAGTTAAAACTAAAGGAAAAGAGGCCTCGAGGGTTCTTGCAACCACTACATATTCTTGGGAGAAAGTGAGAAACACATTGCGATGAATTTTGTTCCGAGATTTTCTATACCCTCGGATAGATATGATTTCACATGAATTATCGTGGATTATTGACGAAATCTTCTCATTTCTTAGTGGTTCGAACTATATATACGTTCACCATACTTGTGAGATTATTCATATGAGAGTTTTTTTTTAGATTGAAAACTATTCACCATATAACTTTTGAGAAGATGTTTAACGGATCCATCTCTTCTTTGATCTGAACCAATGAAAGTTAGTTTAGATTTGTTATACGAGAAGTTACTCGTTCGAGTTTTGAATTAAAAGGAATAAAGTTTGAGAAGGAAGCTAGTTGGAAATATGAAGAAATAAAGAAATAATGAAAAGAATTATCGTTGATTATTGAAATGTTGCGTATTTGAATTCAGGGACTGAATTCTTTTAAGGAGGGGAGAATGTGACACCTCAAAAATTTGATCAGTTTTTCATGTTTATATAGTTGCATAAATATGTGCATTTGATTATTTGATTGCTCAATTTGATTTTTGTTATCTTAGAATTTGTGTTATTAATTTTATTATAATATAGTTTCGTTAATTTGTACATGGCTATTCGATCCATATTGCATGTATATACTTGACAAATTTTAATACATGTGCACTACTAGATAATTTGGAGTTGCATTTCATAAAGTATGTTATTATTTTAAATATAGTAATTTAATAATTAGTGCAACTTATTTTGAGACGGATTGAGTAACTGTTAAAATTTAACACTCAATATAGTAATTAAATAAATAATTAGTGCTACTTATTTTTATTTTGAGACGGAAGGAGTAAGTTTTGAAATACAACTCTATTACCACTTTATAACATAAAGGTAAAATAGTAATTTGGTTAACAGAAAAGTTAAAGGAAAAAAAATAGGCTGGGTCATGGGGACGGGTACTTGTTATGTTTGAAGGACTTTCTTTTGTGATGTGGCTATCAAATACTAAATCATAAGTGTCATTTAAGTTAGGGAAATTCAATTGTAAATTTACAAAATAAAAATAAAAGAACAAGATAAGAATGGGTAAGAAGAGTCACCATAATTGTTAGAAAATGAGACACGTGTGATGGTTTCCTTTCTTTGTTTGTGTGGAGCAAAACAAGTAATAACATAACTATCAGTAAAAGCAAGAAAAGAAGCTTAAATAGTCAAAGAGAGAGAAAAAGAGAAAAGGAGGAATCGGGAGAAACACCGAGAGTCAGGATGAAGGTTAGAACCTTTATTTCTTTTTGTTATGATCTTGTGTATGTCTTTTGATATGTTTATAGAATTAATAATTTGTGTTAAATCTCAAGAACTTTATTCAATAAATGATACAACTGGAAGGAAAATAAATTGTTTGATTGTTATTGTTAATTATGTGTATACATGAGCTTTACGAGTTTTGTGGTTTGAGAAGATGAGTATTGGGTATGTTTTGAAATAGGTTTAATGGAGTTTGTATTGAAGTTGATAATTTGGGTTTTAATTTAAGGTGGGTGTATGCGTATCGAATACTAATTAAGAAGCTTAATGACTGATTTTAGAGTTTTAACTCAACATGCTTTGGAATCATGATCTCAGGTTCAAGAAAGAAAATTCCAAAAAAAATCCAATGAGGTCCTTGCCTTTCTGGAAATTCTGGTTTGGTTCCTATAGCTTTAAGGAAAAATATGTTGAATTAAAATGTTCGTAACTTATTCGTTATGAATCGGAATGATATGATTTTTGAGTCCATCTTGACTAATTTTTCAATTGCTTTTGAATGAAAAAGGTTTCAGAATCAGAAAGAGTACATATTTTTCCCAGGACTTTAGTTTTTACAGCAGTCTAAGGTTTTGAGATTTGAAAAACGGTTGAACTTTGAAAATTCATAAGAAAATCATACGGACTCAGAATCGATTGATTTTTGGGTCTAAATTTAATAATTTTTCATGCTCTTTCCATTTAAATTTTTATCTTGGATCAGAAGCATACGTAATTATCCCAGATTTCTTACTTTTGTGACTGATGCACTTTGAGACCTTTTGGAATTGACCAAACTGTGATAAATGATATCTAATTTGTCCGGATTCAGAATGTGATGATTATTTGGTTTGAATTCAGAGCACTCTCCATATATGATACTTAAAAGAGTATATGCGTATTCATTTTCGTAGTGACATTGTATTTGTTATAATATTTTTATGGCTTGTTATAAATAATTACATTTAAATGTATTCTAATGGCTACTAACTCTTGTATGATTATATCTTTGTTATGTTAGATTGAGACGTTTAAAATACGTTGATTACTTGTTATGGATTAGCTCGGATTTGAGGTAAGGGTCTTGTCAACCTTGTACCCTTTCATTATTTGGCTTCGGAATTATCTGATTTGTTTGATTTGTTATTCGTGATCGTTTATTGGATCAATTCATTTGGACTCGGTTATTCGTTTTAGCTACTCTGCCATTTACACTTTGAGTACTTGACTTTGAATTCCTCAACAAGAGATGACTTTAACACCGGTTGTTATATTTGTGATTCCTAGTCATAGTGTCATTTGCGCAAGTGAAACTATGACGAAGAATCAACTTTGACTTTGGGCATTTGGCCAACTCAAGTGTTTAATGGAATTTGACTTCGGAACTTTGATTTGATGTTTGATTCGGTTGTACTCTTTCGGCTCCTCCCTTATATACTGGGTGGTTGGGTTTGTTATTGCTATTCGTTCTTGGTTGGGTTTCTATACAGTGCCACACCCCTTTGTGTTGGCAAGTCTCTTACTGGGCAATTTGTGCTCACCCTTTTCGTTAACCCTTTCCCTTCCAGGTGGAGTGTCGTTGAGACATGAAGGTTTTGCAGTAAAGTTATGAAGCTTGAGTGGGACTTTACGTCTTTAGATACATGTATTGTTTTGCTATGCATAGATAACTTTTGTAAAGTTGTTACACTTTTAGAGTTTGTAAATATTTGAGACTGTTCATGTTGAGTTTTGGTCAGAGGATAGTTGCTCTGATGTACTCGCTTCGAGATTTTGTATTGTATTATTTCAGTTTGTTTATAAGATGAGGAAAAATTCAGTTCTCATTTTGAGGTTTTGATTGGTATTCGGTTTTGTTCGTCCTTTCTCAAGGATCGTCAAATGTCGAACTTCGGGGCATGACAGACATGCTTGAGGAACTCGTACCTCCCGCCGACGCGACCATGGTATGATTTATGACCCTTCTTCCGTCATTTCCATCATTTTACCATTTCATCTTTCTGTTCATCATTTATCTGAAGATTTTGATATCTTTATTTGTTTCTTCTCAACAGGTGCCCATTGCTGAGTATAGAGAGGTCGCGGGACGGCTTGCCCAGTTCATGGCCTATGCCAAAAAGATGAAGAGAGAGACAGCAGGGCTGCTCGGACGGTTGGCTCAGCAGACGGCGGAACTAGCTTCTTACGGGAAGAGGCCTCGGACTGACGGATGATAGTGTGGCAGTGGCGACACATCCTATATTGGATTCCCCCTTTTCCCTTTTTTGTTGATGATGTATTAATTGCCTCGACGTAGGCAAAGACAATTTTTTCTGTTTGTACCTATGCAATAGTTATTTCCTAACTCTAGCACACAATACATTAGTTAATTTTAGTTTTATTTCTAACTATTTAAATGTATTGACTCACGTCCGGTTGGTCAACCGAGGGTAATTTTCATGAGATGGATTCGCGTTGGGCTATTTGTATGTGATGAATGAACTGTTTTGGATGGATTTCTGAGGCGATTGAGACATGTTTTGACTTGTCGAACAACCTGGGATTTGAGCAGAGTTTTTGTTGTTCTGACTTGGGGGATGCCTCGTACGAGACATCGATATCTCGTACGAGCCATCCTTTCATTCTGCGGCTGTTTCTCCTTTTTCCCCAAGGATTTGGTGTCCAAACTTGTGTATAAACACCTCTAGTCCTTCCTAGAATAACATGCAGCATTAAATCAGTTCTGGGAACCTTTCTTTTGGAGTAAAATTCTCAACCTTTCGCTCCCAATGGCCCTAAATAAATCCGTCCCTTCATCAATAATTGTTGATGAGTTCTCCTTGGACTTAGAGTTAGTGGAATGCTACAATAATGATTTAGCAACGTTCTTCCATTCATTCAATAAACCTCGCCAAGAGAGATTCGTGGAGATGTTTGGTTTCAAGATTCTTTTCACCTTCAAGAATCTAAAGCCGGAATGGGACCTCTTAAAGGGAGTTGCACGTTTCTGGGATCTATCAACTCATCTCTTCAACATTTCACTTAATGAGATGGTCCCTACTATAGAGGAGATGGCGGCTATCTTGGATATGCCGTTGACCGGGGTGATTGCGGTTCCTAATTATGACAAGGTACCGGCGGAGTCTCTTAGGGACTTATTGAGTATTGGCCTTCCCGAGGCCCAGAGTTATATTCACAACCGCTTTGTCGATCACCATGTTTTGCCTAGGAGATTTAAAGGTCGGGTGACTCGCGGTTACGGCGTGGATTCCCAGTGCTGTCTCTTGGCATTGTGCTTATTTCGAAGCGTGCTTTTCATGAGCAAGTGTGGCATGGCAGACACGGAGCTCGTAGACATCATTCTGCAAGCTAAAGGATGGGCCTTCAACATAATCCCTCTAATCTTGGGGGAGACCCTTCATGGTCTTGATGAGTTACACTGAACCGGATCTATGACTCGGGGAAGTCCATTATTATTGACTATTTAGCTCAGAGAACATTTCAAATTGTTGGACTCTCCGGTCGAGTATTCTCCTTATACTTTCCATAGGCGGGGACTGTTAGTAAAGGGTCTCAGCATTGAGGAGTGGGCTCATATTTTTGCCAAAGCGGAGAGTAATGATATTGCTTGGTGCCCATCCTTTTGGAAGGTGAGGAGGTTCGTAGCTAATACCCTTGGATACGATAGGGTCGTCCTTTCAGGTTTGAGGGATTCCTCTTTCTATTTTGCTTAGAGGGTAATGCAGCAATCCGGCCAACATCAGGACACTTTCTTGTCAGGGGGACGGCCTCAAGACATTTCTTTCATGGACTCGGAGTTATCTACGAGCTTGGCTCACGCTTGGGGGTAGGGCACCACTATGGATCGTTGGACCAATCTTCGTCATGATGGAGGGAGCATCTATTTGTCAGACAAGTACTTGGATTGGTTTCTCTCAGAACTCCATCCCAATGTCGAGGGTATTGATGAGATCCGTCGCTTTCTATTGGGGTACCAGTTTGAGCCTAGCTTTGATTTGAGGAAGAAGGAAGCTAAGGATGATCCTTCTAATGTCAGAGTAGATGCCACTCAAGACTTTCTGGAGATTGACTTTTACGAGAAGAGAGCAAATGGACTTCTTGGTAAACTCCAAGCTCTAGATAGGCCTCATGTGTTCGCGAGACTGACTCCCTCGGTGTTCAGTCGTCTTGATGTTCCTCCCGGTTTTGAGATACCTTGGTTCAAGAGGAAGAGGGATGACAAGGCGGATCGTGGTCAAGCCCCTACTGAGTTAAGGACGAAATAGATCCTTAGGAGTATCGAGAGATTGCCATAGATAGACCAATGTTTAGATTTTTAGTATTTTATTTATTTTCTTTTGAAAGTTGGTATTCATGTTAGAAATTTTCTTATTGCTTTCTTGAAATGCATTCAATTAATAAGAAGACAAGATTTTGATTTTATTTATTAGATAGACGGGACCAAAAGGCTGCCTACGTTCTCCTTTTACATCAATAAAATAAGGAGCTCAGGTCATCGTAGTTCTTGTTTAAGAAAAAGAAAAATATGTCTGCTGACTGACATGTCTCGCACGAGACATAGGTGTCTCGTACGAGACTGTCCCTTATTTTTTTTTAATGCACACCCTAATTTTTGCCTAGACCTTCCTTTCAAGTTTTCAATCTAGCGGGCTTCTTTTCTCGTGCTCTCTACTCTAATTTTTGCCTAGGCCGCCCTTGCAGGTTTTCAACCTAGCGAGCTTTCTTCTTTTGAAATAGGGGACGGACTCAGGAATAGTACTTCTTCAGCTTGTCCATATTGATGGGCTTCGGCAGTTGATCTCCGTCTAGGTCTGCGAGTTGTACTGCTCCTCCGGAGAACACCTTCTTGACTATGTAGGGGCCTACCCATCTTGGTCCCCACTTTCCCATAGGGTTGAATGGTCCGAGATGATGCTCACGTAGGACAAGGTCCTCTTCCTTGATGTTTCTGGACTTGACTTTCTTATTAAATGCTCAGGCCATTCTTCGTTGATACGCTTAGATATGCTTGGCAGCTCGAAGTCGTCGTTCATCTAGCAGGGCTAGTTGTTCATAATGGCTGTCTAACCATGCGACTTCATTCACTTGGTTTTCTAGGAGAAACTTTAGTGATGGTACTTCTAATTCGATTGGTAATACTGCTTCCATCCCATAGGCTAGGGCGTATGGAGTTTCACCGGTGGCGGTACGGATTGAAGTACGGTAGCCCCAGAGTGCAAAAGGTAGCTTGTCGGGCCAGTCTCTGCCAGTCTTAGCCATTTTCCTAATGATGGTCTCAATGGTCTTGTTAGCAGCTTCGACTGCTCCATTGGTTTGTGGTCGGTACGGTGATGACTGATGTCTCTCTATTTTGTACTCTACAAGTAGTTGGTCGCATTCTTTCTTAAAGTGCGTGCCATTGTCAGATATCATCTCATGAGGTACCCCATATCGGTATATGATGTTGGTCTTAATGAACTCAGCCACCTTTCTGGCATTCAAGACTTTGTAGGATTGAGCCTCGATCCATTTAGTGAAGTAATCAACGGAGACTAATACGAATGAGTGCCCATTATGACCGGTCGGTGAGACTTTGCCAATGACGTCTATTCCCCATGTAGAAAATAGCCAAGGGGATGTCATGGGGTATAACACGGACGGTGGTACATGTTGTAAGTTGGCATGTATCTGCACTTGTGGCATTTCTTAACCATGTTGGTGCAGTCCGTTTCCATTGTAGCCCAATAGTACCGTAGTCGGATGATTTTCTTTGCTAGCATATTGCCATTCATGTGGGTTCCACAGACTCCTTAATGGACTTTGTCCATGATTTCTACGGCTTCGTTCTCATCGGCACAGAGTAGACACTGCTCGTGGTGTTTCTTGTAGAGGCGTTCACCTATGATAACAAATTGGGCGGCAAACCGTTTGAGGGCTATCTTTGCTTTAGGTGACGCGCCTGATGGGAATGTTCTGTCTAGGAGGAAACGCCATACATCATAATACCAAGGCTTATCATCCAAGGTATTCACCGAGTTACACTCTTCTTTGTAGTCGTGCAGGTCTATGATTGAGTAGTAGGCAGGAGTCGCTTGCCTCGTGACTTTAAAGGTCTTAACCTCAGTCCATTCGGGGATCTCCACAAGTGATGCTAGCGTGGCTAGCGAGTCTGCCAAGCGGTTCTTATCTCTAGGAAGATAGTAGAAAGTGACCTCTCTGAACTGTTTGACCAAGTCTTGGAGATGGTCGTTATATTTCTGGAGCGTAGGATCTTGTACCTTTCACTTCTTGAGTGACTAATAGATTATAAGTTGTGAATCTCCGTACACCTCTAGTTCGGTCACATTTTCTTTCTAAGGCCGCTTCAAGTCCCGCTATGCAAGCTTCGTACTCGGCTATATTGTTAGTGGCCTCAAAGTCAAGGCGGATTGCGAGTGGAGTGTAGAAATCTGAGGGATCTACTAGTAACATGCCAATGCCATACCCTCTTTTATTGGCTACGCCGTCGAAAAATAATTGCCACTTATTTTTTGCTATTGCCATGATATCCTCATCAGGGAACCGCGGGTCTTCCCCCCTTCGCTTCATCGTATGGAAATTCGGCTAAATGGTCCGCGAAGACTCTTCCTCTCACGGATTTCTGCGTGATGTAAGTGATATCGTACCCCGCGAGCATAAAGTACCATTTGGCTATCCTAGAGGAGACATGCGACTTCTCAAAGAGGTATTTTATGGGGTCCATTAGGGAAATTAGTTGTATGGGAAATGCCTCAATGTATGGCTTTAGTCTCTCTGCTACCCATACCAGTGCAGCACACGACTTTTCTAATGCAGAGTAATTTAGTTCAGCCCTTTGGAAGCGGTGGCTGACAAAGTACACGGCATTCTCTTTCCTCGAATCGGGTTTCTCTTGTGCTAGCATAGCCCCTAATGCAGTGTCATTGACTGTGAGGTATAAGGTCAACGATTTTTCTTTATGCGGTGGAAGCAACACTGGCGGATTCACTAAGTATTCCTTGACCTTTTCGAAGGATTCTTGGTACTCTCATGTCCATTCTAGGGATGCATTCTTCTTGAGGAGCTTAAAAATAGGCTCGCACATTGTCGTGAGATGATTAATGAAATGACTAATGTACTGAAGGCGACCCATAAATCCTTTGACTTCTCTTTGCGTCTTAGGTGGAGGCATGTCAATGATGGCTTTGATTTTGGCGGGGTCTGCCTCTATACCACGCTCAGTGACCATGTACCCAAGGACCTTTCCTTTCACTACCCCAAATGTGCACTTGGCCGGATTAAGTCTCATCTTATGGTGTCTCAACCTCTCAAAGAACTTTCTGAGGTCGACAAAGTGTTGCCCATCGGAGCCTTTAGAGTGTATGATCATATCGTCAACGTACATCTCCATTTCTTTATGTATCATGTCATGGAATAACACAGTTACAGCTCTTTGCTAGGTGGCTTCGGCATTCTTGAGTTCGAATGGCATAACTGTATAACAGAACGTCCCCCAAGGTGTGGTGAACGCTGTTTTGTGTTGGTCCTCCTCGGCCATGAGGATCTGGTTGTAAGCAGCGAATCCATCTACGAATGAACGGACTTCATATTTCATGGTATTGTCAATGAGCACGTCTATGTTTGGGAGAGGAAAATCATCTTTCGGAGATGCTCTGTTGAGATCACGGAAATCAACACAAACGCGGACTTTTCCATTTGCCTTGGAAACTTGCACAATATTAGCCAACCAGGTTGGATACTCTATCACCTTGATGAAACCAACACTCAGGAGTTTCTCTATCTCTTGTTTGACTTGTACCGACCACTCTGGTTTAATTCTGCAGAGTTTCTGCTTGACTGGCTTTGAATCGGGAAGCAGTGGTATCTTGTGCTCAACAATTGAATTGGCTAGCCCCGGCATATCTTTGTAGGACCAAGCGAACACATCTACGAATTCTCAGAGAAGCGCTATGAGGGCTTGTCGGTCTTCCCCCTTGAAGAAACTGCCAATCTTGGTCTCTTTCGGATCATCGTCCGTCCCCAGATTAACTGTTTGCATTTCTTCGGCATCAATAGGACCATTTCCGCCACGAAGACCTACTTGCTTATTAATTTCTTTTAAGATTTGTTCGTTTTCTTGATCTATCTCGTCATATGACTTATTATTATCTAATTCGTTAGAGTTATTAGTTAATTCATCATTTAGGACGCTAGCAATCTCGGGATACTCAGAAAGATCTATTTTTTCATTAACAAAGTAGGGGAATACACGTTCCACGATGGCATCCAAGTCCTCTTGGGTGAGCTTATCAGTAGCGGTATCTGACTCTAAGGTAAGAGTTACAAATTTTCTTTCTCTATGGGGATGGGGAGTACATCCTAATTCTTTGATCAGGAAGTCTTCGCTTGCTATTGGTCCCCCAGTTCCATACCAATTCTGGATAGGCTCATCACTCTTTTCGATGAGCTTGGTGTAGTCTTGGTTTGGAGCGTCCCCCTTGTCTATTGCATTGATCTGAGTGTCCTGTAGCTTGCAAAGGTTGAGAAATTGGCACAGTAGGTCTTCTCCCAACACAAAGTCCCACTCATTGAATGCCTCGGCCTTGGATCCCCCTAATTCTCGAGCTAGCCACGAGAATTTCATTGGTTCTGTTTCTAGTGAGTACGGATCACAGTCACTGAAGATTTCAAAGCCCGGTTGGCGCTTCCCCTTATGATCAATCCATGGTTCAGGGAATATGAAGTATGGCAAGTTTTCCCCCTCGCGTACAAAGTACCCGTTTAGAGTCTTTCGATAGGGTGGTGCTAGTGGTACAACGTACGAAGTCCAATACCTTTCTTCTTTAGGGATGCCTTTTAATGGTGACACATACCCTAGACCATATTCTGGGGGGTATAGAACGACAGGTGGTGGTTCTTTTATCCCTTGTAAATGCTTTCCAAGTCCAAGACCGGGGAAGTACCCTTCCTTTATCATCATGTTAAGTACTGGATGCGTTCCGGAGAATGGAATCGCCTTAGAATAGTCATTTTCATTGTACACCTCTACCATCTCTACACTACTTTCCTTTTGGATTTCGAATCCGTTGAAGAGGTGGTCGGCTGCCTCATGTTGAATTTTTAGGATTGGACTAGCAGTGACTAGTTCTCCCAGTACGGTGACTATCGTGTCATTGTGCTTAAATTTGACACATTGATGGAGAGTTGATGGTACTCCTCCCGTTTGATGTAGCCATGGGCGTCCCAGGAGGAGATTGAAAGAAGAGGGGATGTCAATGACTTGGAATTCTGCCTTTGTAGTTATTTCTCCTACTATGATTGTTAGAGTGATTGCCCCTATAGGTGAGCGCGCAGTGCAGTCAAATCCTCGTACAGTAAGAGATGACGGTTTTAGCTCTCTTGAGGTAAGGCCAAGCATTACCATGACTTTCTTTGGTAGGACATTTATGGCGGATCCATTGTCTACTAGGATTCTGGGGATTCGATGCCCATTAACCCTCATGGTTATGTAAAGAGCTTCGGTGTGCCCTCCACCATATTGTGGTAAATCTAAGTCAGTAAATGTGATCAGATTGCCAAATTGGATTTGGCCTACCATTTGCGTTAGCTCTTCGGGAGTTATATCTTTGGGCACTTTGACTTGGGCTAGTGCTTTTGAGATCATCATCCGGTGTTTATAAGATGAGCCTAAGAGGTCCTATATGGAAATGTTGGCTTGAGTTTTCTTTAATTGTTTAAGAAGTGGATCATCAAGCTCAACGGGCTCGGGCTCTTTCGAAGGTGATGGCTCTTCCACTCTGGATCTTTGTTGATTATGACTCGACCGGAGCGGGTGAGTAGATTAACATCTTCCTTTTCTTTATTATTCTTTCTATCTAGTACTTGATCCCAAGACAACATGTAACAGAAGGAAATTTTATTATCAAACTTGGGAGTGCTCTCGCCCACATTTGGGACTAGGCGAGTAGTCTCCCCTTTCTCACTAGCTATTTCTATTACATTGATATCCCTCCTGCCGCATTTGGGAAAGGGTTTGTCACTACATAAGGAGCCCCTAATTGCTTAGAGTCTATGAGATCTTGGATCACATCTTTGAGGTAGTGGCAAGAGTCGGTGTCATGACCACTGGCCCTGTGAAATTCGCAGAAGAGATGATGAGCATGATTAGGAGGGAATTCCTTTGGAGTAGTAGGCTTCCTTGGTGCCACCTTGCCGGCTTTCATGAGTATGTTAAACATTTTACTTTGGGTGACACCTTCTAGCTTGCTATAGTTCCTCTGCCTTGTTTTAGTCTTGGACTCAACTTCCATCTTGTAGCATTCTCTCTGAGCTTGTAGACATGCTTGAAGCGTGTCGATCTTTTTCTCATAGTACTCTTTAGGGATGACAACGGGTCGGGTTCGGTGCGGGTTTCGCCAAAACCGAACCCGACCCTAATGTTAAAAGGCGTGACCCGAACCCAACCCGACCCGAAGCCAAGGAAACCCGAACCCGACCCGATCCGACCCGAAGCATACAAAATTATAAAAAGTTTAACTCATATTTGCTTGGGCCCAATCTATGTATAAGCTTAAATTTTAATTAGTTATAGAAATTAGTTTAAGATCATCAAACCTCACTAAAAAACAACTATAAAAATAAATTGCACAACATATGATATGATTAACTAATATAATATCTTGACTTTGTACATAAGGGTGCGGGTCGGGTCGGAACACAGCGGGTTAACATCAAAACCCGAACCCGACCCTAACCCCGCTCGGGTCATGAAAGTTACAACCCGAACCCTACTTTTTCGGGGCGGATCGCCTTTGGGTTCGGATCGGATTTGGTCAAATTGCCATCCCTAGTACTCTTCTTGCATGAGTAAGCCCTTTCGAAGTGCATTGACCTCCTCCTCTCGGGCTAGCAAATGATTTTGGAGAAATTTGATTTCTCTGTCGAAGAACTCCTTTTGTGTTCGTAGTTGAGAAATGAACTCTTACTCTATCTCTCTCTTGAAGCGTGCGTATAAGAATGTAGCATACACCTCAGAGAGTTGACTCACTTCCCCTTCTAGTCGAGCTTTGAGGTCGTTGAGTTCTTGGGTAAACTTAGTGCTTGACATTGTGTTGGAAGTGTGGAGCTATTTTGCTGTTCGGACGGACCTAGAGTGCAGAAACTGTGTCAAATCCAGGCTGGGGTCCCAACAAGTCGGCTTTTACGAAACAGGGATTAACCAACACGGCAGATTCACATAAAAAGGAGGATGTCTCGTACGAGACAATGGATGTCTCGTACGAGGCATCCAGCCTAACAGTCAGATTGCAGATTTTAATCCTATTGGTCGGATGGAATTTAATCCATTTTGAGAGGTTACTATTCTAGTTCATCCTGGAACAGTGGATTCTGTCACCCTAGAATATGAGCCCCTTGTTTTTCACCTGTATTGCACTCTCCCAAACAAACAATTCGGGCAAGGGTCCCATATTCTCATCAGAATCCACCATTCAATTAACCAAACCTAAGTGACCCGTAGTTGTTTTGCACTTTGTTAAATAACGCATTAATGCAATCAAACCTTGTGAATTTTAAGGGACAACCGAAAGGGACATGTTGAACGGTGCGGTCGAAACTAAGCCAAAATGGCATCCACAATCCCGCACAGAATAATGAAAGTAGGAAAACACAAC
Organism: Campanula takesimana; assembly: GCA_026119855.1. Classification (NCBI taxonomy): domain Eukaryota; kingdom Viridiplantae; phylum Streptophyta; class Magnoliopsida; order Asterales; family Campanulaceae; genus Campanula; species Campanula takesimana. The sequence continues at coordinate 485,560 of JAOWBW010000531.1, read as the reverse complement.
CTCGGATTTCCGTAGAGAGGTTCTCCATTCTTTCAAGATCCTTTGTTCAACATTTTACCGAAGGGACATTCGTCAAATTCACAAGGGAGGATTATAGATCGTAAAGATGCGTTATCTTGGGCAAAGATTAAAACAACCCTAAGAATCGAACCGACCGGTCTCGAGGTGTGTCTTATTAACTAGTATGCATGCATGAGGTTGATGCAAGGCTTACGGCTAAGGCTCCCCATGAACACAGTCTAGGAGCGTGTCACGGAGTGGGTACACCATCTTTGGAGAGACCGGCGAGGGCCATTCGTTAGAATGGGGGTGTTGACCAACATCCGTCCTCCGATTGGGACCCGGGTTTATAGGGTATGTAGTGAAATTAATCTACATGCGTGCACGTGTGTGAGAGTCAAGATCTAGGTGTCAAGGATAAAATAGAAAGTTTTTTTTTTTTGAAAGTAAAAGCAAAAACAAGCAATGACCGGGCCAAGTGGCTGCCTACGTTTCCCTCTTATGGAGGAACTCAGGCCGTCGTAGTTCACACATAAAGGCAAACATAAGGAAAACAGAGAATAAAGCACTTAGCACATACTCCTGCAAAACAAAGGTTAGCCTTATGATATATGGGGAGTTTCTTCGTCATTAGGAAGGTCCCAAGACTCAGAAACAGAGGGGAGAGCATGTCTGAGACTTTGTGTACGTGTTTGAACTGAATAAAATTCCATTTTCAAACCAGAGAGTCAGATCCGCCAGGCAGAACTAAGATGTCTCGTACGAGACAAGTGATACCTCGTACGAGGCATCCCAGTCTGGGAACATATTAACGTACAGAATGCAGAATTTTGAAACAACGATGATTTCTTTCGACGCAAGTCTAACCCACTTACTGTGATTTCATTCCCCAACAGAGTCGCCACTGTTTGCGCGCGAGGTTTTGCTTTCGAGACACGTTTCCGTCCATCGATTTACCTTCTTGTTGATTTGAGAGTCGCCACCATGTTATTGTCAGAACACGGACCGAGATGTATGGGGGGTTAAGTTATGAATTGGGAAGGTCAAGGAACACCCAATTCACCCAATCTAGGATTGGTCTTGCTAAGAAATCATCATCATCGTTTCAAAATCATGCATTCGTGTACCAAAAGATAAAAAGCAAACAAATAAATAATTACGTATTTATTTGGGATGTCGGATCATGTGCTTCGAGACCATCACCATGGATTGGAGGGCTCTAGGCTGATCCTTTAATGGAATCACACTACTTCAAAGCAAAGAAGGAGATGAGAAAAATATAAAGCAAAGATTTTACCTAAGCGTTTTCTTCAAGAATCCTATGGATGGCCTTGACTAAGGCCTTGATCTTCCGAATTTCGTGGGTATCAGAGAGGGGCTGATTATGAGAGCTTCTTTTTATCAGATTTGGAGTGGTTGTTTGGTGAATATAGAGTCTACCCTTTTTCTGGTTCAAGAACCTTATATTTATAAGAGATTTTGACCTAGGGTTTTGGCCAAGAAGGTAAGTTGAAGTGGGAATCCCAAGCTTGATTCTCACAGAGGTATATTTGGAATCTAAGATCGTCCAATAGGTTTTCCCGGATTTCATGAGTGTTTACCAGGAAAAGGGGTTAAGATCAACAAGGAAACTGACCAAAAACCCGACTGTCGAGGGAATGTCTCGTACGAGGCATCTAAGTTCTGGAATCACTTATTTGCCCTCTGCGATAGTTTTAATGTTCAGTTTGGCCCTTAACTAACAGAGTCAGTCAGAAACTTAACGAAACATGTCCAATTTAACGAGTTTTGACCCAAATCAAAGGCGAGACACGGAATTAGTGTGATTATAAATGAACGTCCAAAATGGGGTGTCTACAAAAGGGTAGGTGTAGATACCCCGGGAATTATCCTAGGATGTCTAACTTGTTTTAGATTGTTTAGAGTCGCCACCTATGTTTTGAGGAACATAAGAAAAACCTATTGATTATAGCCTAAGTTTGATTACGAAAACAGAGATTCTTTGTTTTGAGGTTCGGGGGTTAGATTACGAGATGGGAAGTACCGAAACACCCATCTCGCCCAACTAAAGTTGGTCTTGCTTGGTCAAAATCTACATGAATAATAACGTTCTTCTTCTTCTTCTTTAAGTCATAAAAAGGGGGGTTTAAAATAGAATTTGGAATGTAGGAGATAACTCCTTAACCAACCTCAATGAGATGAGGTGATCATTAGAGTCATGTCCCAAAATGATTTGGGTGATTGCACATTTGATTAGAGTAAAAAGAGAGAGAGGAGATGAAGTAGAAAAGAAAGGAAAAGATGGACTTTTACCTACAATTTGAAGAACTTCAAATATTGATTGATGAGATCCTTGGAGAACCTTTAGAAAGTGATTTTGGTATAGTTTTTGTAAGTTCAATTTTCCGGTCCTTGAAAATGGAGGTAAAGGGAGGTTTTTATAGGTGAAAGAGGGGTGTTTTTGGTGCCAAAACTCAGTCACCAAGAAATCCTTCCCGGGCAAAATCCTGTAAATTGAGCAAGGGAGAGAATCCTGGCCAGAAATCTGTAACTGACGCCCAGAGGCGCGCGCTTCCTGCTTTGGGGGTGGGAGGCCGCGCGCCTGACTCCTCCTGTCGGAGGCACGCGACTCAGAGAAGGCAATTTTGACAGAATGGACTAGAAAGTCAGCCCTGTCATTCAGTTTAGTCCCTGGACTTAACGAAGTCAGTCAGGAACTTAACGGAAGTGACAGAAACTAACGAGAAACACTTAACAGGGAGAAACACAAGATCAAATATGCAATCGGGGTGAGCGGTCCAAGGCGGGGTGTCTACAGAGCCCCTCGGCGACGTGGATTGCAAAGCAAAACGCGTCGACGAAAGTTAAAAACACCCACGAGGACATCACCAAGAAAAAGGCAAAGACTCGATGAAAGCAAGAATTTGAAGTTGCGAGAGAGAGTGGTGCGCTCCCTGTGTGAGCGGCTTTTGTTGATAGAGGGGGTGGCATGATTCGTTAGGTGAACCTGCCGGCTGAATATCTTGAATGAGGCCGTTATTGAACCATTTGAACGAGGCCGTTAGTGAACCTTTGAGGGCGAATCCGTTAGTAGTGAAATCCGTTGATGAGGCCGTTAGTTTACCTTTGAGGACGAATCCGTTAGTGAAATCCGTTGATGAGGCCGTTAGTGAACCTTTGAGGACGAATCCGTTAGTGAAATCCGTTGATGAGGCCGTTAGTGAACCTTTGAGGACGAATCCGTTAGTGAAATGCGTTGATGAGGCCGTTAGTGAACCTTTGAGGACGAATCCGTTAGTGAAATTCGTTGATGAGGCCGTTAGTGAACCTTTGAGGATGAACCCGTTAGTGGAATCCGCAGATGAGGCCGTTAGTGAACCTTTGAGGACGAATCTGTTAGTGAAATCCGTAGATGAGGCCGTTAGTGAACCTTTGAGGACGAACCCGTTAGTGAAATCCGTAGATGAGGCCGTTAGTGAACCTTTGAGGACGAACCCGTTAGTGGAATCCGTAGATGAGGCCGTTAGTGAACCTTTGGAGATGAATCCGTTAGTGAAATCCGTTGATGAAATATTGCTTTGGAGTCTCGTGCCACTTGGAGTCACACTTGACTTCTTTTTGAATTGTGGGGTGCGGGTACAGTTGACCGCGACCAGAAAAATGTTCCTGCTGGGGATGAAATGTTGAGATTGACTCTTGAGGGGGGTATGGCACCCGTGACAGAATTTAGGGAGTTCGGAATCCGTGGGGAAACCTTGATACGGTGCATGGATTCTTGCATGGGAGACTGCTTCTGAACCTGCCTGATGATGGGAAGAGCGCGCGTCCGGGCCTCGTTATGGGACGCGCGCGCCTCTGATGGGTATGTCAGGGGGGCGCGCGCCTGGCGCATAAGTTCAGCATATTTAAACAGGCTGTTCGCTGTTTTCGGCCAGTTTTCAAAAATTTGAAGAACCCTCCAAATTCCAAGCCCAATTTTCGTAGAGAAATCACCCCAAAACACTTTCTTGCTGCTCTAGGATCAATTCCGTCAAAGAAATGATGTCGGATCGTCAGCAATCACCTCCGTTTGAGATGCCACAGGGCGAGGAGCCCGAAATTGGGGTTGAAGCCATGGACCCGAGCTTGCTTACTTTCCGGCCTTATACCCACATTTCTCACTTCGTGACTTCGGGTTTGGTAAGAATGCCTCACCTTTCTTATCGATTTTGGGTTTCATGAAGTTTCATTTTCTTTACCCGAAATATTGCTGCAGCAGCTTTATCGATCATTCTTTGCATGTTGTTCATTGTTGCTGATTTGTTGTAAGAAACATGTTGGGGGGCCCATTTTCATATTTACTTGCTTGCTTGTACATTGTTCTGTCATTGAAATCTCTATGTTGAGTTCATCCGTTTTCTAGCAGTCATGCTGATGAAATTTTTGCTGTTCTTTCTTTCCTTTCAGGAGTGGACCCGTCTGACAGAGATTCGCGGTGGGGCTCATGGGCCCATTTCTATATGGAAGAGGTTGCCTGAGAATGTTCGGGCCCGAGTCACAGGGACTCATTTTGGTCTTTTTTTCACTAGCCTCCCAGCTTTGAAGAATGACCCCGATGTGGTCCAGGCATTGAGGGAAAGATGGTGGGATACCACCCATACCTTCCACTTACCTATAGGAGAGGTGACTATGACGCCTACTGATTTCACAGCTTTGACGGTCTTGCCGTTCATGGGGGTGCCTGTCCCTTTTGGTTTGAGAGGGGCTGTTCGGACTCCGGATGAGTTACTGGCCTTGGTTAACTGCCGGTTCGAGGTTAAGAATTCTCGAGTGACATGGGGGCGAATCTGGGCTTATTTCAGCATCTTGATGGCTGAGGCTCGAGGTGTTACTGCTGATCGGGTTGATGCCGTGGCCCGTTGCTTCATTTGGTACTTGTTATCCCATACTCTATTTGCCAACGGGGGATCTTCGGCCTCTTTGGCTCTGCTTGACCTGTTAGTGGACTTGGACCAGATCGGCCAGTATAACTGGGGCGCAGCGGGCTTGGCTGCTTGTTACCACGGCATGGATTTGACCAGCCGCTCGACCACCAGCTCTGTTACGGGCTTCAGCTTGCTGTGGGAGGTATACCACTTACTGTCCCTTTTATATTCTCCTTGCCTTAGTCATAACAGCCTTTTCGTTGACTGTCATTTAACTTTGTTTCTGCCTCTTGTCTACAGCTTTGGGCTTTTGCTATCCTGAATCTGAGGGATTTCAAGATTGCCAAGGAAGGCCAGCCCCAGTATCCGGATTGTGCACGGTGGGCGTATAAGGAGAGGAATGTGAAGACTGGCACGAACCCCATTAGTCTTACTTCGGCCCGACGGCACTTGGACACCCTGAGGCCTGAGTCTGTTGCCTTCTCTTTGTATCCGTGGAGATCAGTTCAGCACTGGTTTGAGCACACTCTTATTCCTACCCGTTCTCGGCTTTTGATGAGTTCGGGTAAGTGCATGGCTCTGTACTTGGGAGATAGAGTATTTTGGCAGCATGGTACCCAGGTGACAGACTTTTACACCCCTCCTCGTCCTGCAGTTCCAGACATTCCTCCTTTCTGCCCTCGTAACTGGAGGTCGCTCTCAGAGGCTGATCGTGCAGCATATATGGTAGGGGTTGATGCCGTCCCTTATATTCACTTGGATCAGGATTATGGCCTCTTCAGGGAGAACAACTTGATGCAGGGCTTTATGTTTGCTGATCCGAGGAGATCACAGGCTGCTCCTTCGACCTCCGCTCGGTTTTATACTACCGGTGTCGGGTATTGTTTTGATCCTCCTTTGCCTCCTCCTTATTACACTTATTCCAACAACGGGGTCTTTGAGGAGCAGAGGGAGATTGTTCCCGAGGATATGTCACCGGAGAGAGAGCCTCCCGCTCAGGCTGCTGTGGTATGTTTTTCTGACCATCTTTGCATTTTCTCAGTTCCAGTCTTGTTTTTCTGTCCTTTGTATTGATGTAATTTCCTTTCCCTGTTCTTTGTTGTAACAGGTGCCCGTGGCTGCTTATAGGCACTTGGGTAGGCATAACAAAGGGATGAGGCGGAGGCTCCGTCAGCTGGAGGAGAGGGTGCTGGAGCTGTGCAGGGATTTTGCTGCCATGACTAGAGGTGCTGCTGGTGCTGTCTCTGGTGCTGCGAGAGGAGCTGCCCGAGGTGCTCGGGGCATGGGACGAGGCTGCAGGGATGCTGCACTGGACATTGATGAGGCTGTCTCTTCGGCGAGGCAGTCGTTGAGCAGGAGTTTAAGCCACGGGGGTAGCCATAGTAGGAGCCTGAGCCGAGAAGGTAGCCAGAGCCGGGGTGGTGCTAGTTCGTCAGGGAGAGCTGCCAAGAGGACCCGTCCTGATGTTGTGGTTGAGATGTCTGAGTCTGAGGATGATGATGATGATGATGATGATGAGGATGACGATGATGATGAAGAGACCGAGAGCGGCAGCAAGGGGTGAGCACAGTGCTGGTGATGATGTGTCCGAGCTGTTGCGGCTGAGAGGGTGAGGGATTGAAAACATTTTTTTTGCCTGTAATAACATTTAACATGTATTTACAATCCTATTTATCTTACTACTCATTTTATGTTCTATTAGCGACTCGATCTTAGATGTCGACTCTTTACAAACAAATGTGTGTCCAAAGGATGCTTGTTATCGATGCTTGAACTCCTTTTTGGTGCTGGGATTTGATTTTGCTGCAGGTTGGATATGTTGAAGTGCTTGGGTTCTGTTCTGAACTGACAAGGGTTGTTTCTGTCTGAACTCCTGTCAAAGGCGCGCGCGTCGGGCCTTGCTTGTGGGGGGCGCGCACGTTGTGCAGCCTTGGTCGGAGGCGCGCGCTTCTGGCCTGCTGAATTATAGCCCCTTTCTTTTTCTGATCAGAATGTTCCAACAGCTATAAATTTTGAACCATTTTCGACCAGAATGGTCACACAGCATTCTTTTGCAAATACTTTCTCCTCCTAAACCACGAAATTCTTGTCATAATGTCCCCAATGACTTTCTCCTTTGAAGTTAAGGTTTCCGTCCCCGAGGGTGAGAAGTCTGTTCCAGTGGTGAATGCCGTTCCAGCTGTGGGGTCCGTCCCGATGGTGGAGAAGCGTCCGAGCGTTTTTTATCGTTTGGGAAGGCCCAATGACGATGTTGTTGACCCCGTGAGACCGGTGGTTCATGTGCGGGACTATAGACCCCGTCATTTTCCCAAGAAAAAGAAAGGTAAAGGAAATTCCTCCTATGTGTGGAAGCGTCCCATGGTTGTCCCTGCTAAGGCTCCGCTTGATAAGGGCAAAGGGAAAGCCGTTGATGAAGCTCCGTCCCGTCCTAGCGTTTTCTCCCGTCTTGGCGGTCCCAAGAATGTTCCGTCCCCGTCCAAGAAGACTAAAGGGCATAACAAGAAGCAATGGGTTCCCAAACCTAAGAAAGATTAGATTTTTCTTTGTACCCCAAGAGATTGCAATTAGACCACTTTGTTTTAGGATTTAATGTTTTGATGTATTTTATTGCTCAATAAATCCGTTGTAATGGTTTGAATAATTCATTGAATGAATAAAAATTGGATTTTGTTATTTGAAGTGAATTGGGTATTTTTGATATGTTTTAGACCGCACCCGAAGGTTGCCTACGTTCCTCCAGTTGGGAGGCTCAGGTCTCCGTAGTTCAAACAAACAAAGACCATTTTTTTAAAAAAAAAATTGTGTGCACCCTGTTTTTGCCTAGATCGCCCTTTCGGGTTTTCAATCTAGCGGGCTTCTATTTTAAACGTGCTCTAATTTTTGCCTAGGCCGCCCTTGTGGGTTTTCAACCTAGCGAGCGATTTTTTTTTTTTTTTTTTTTTAATGGTCTTTGTTTACTAAGCGTAGAACCTCTTGAGCTTGTCGAGGTTGACCTCCTTTGGCAGCTGGTCACCATCTAAATCCACGAGCCGGACTGCACCGCCGCTTAGTATCTTTTTTGACCACGTACGGACCGATCCATCGGGGTCCCCATTTCCCCAGGGGATTCATGGCATTAGGAGGATGTTGTCTTAAGACCAAATCTCCCACATTGATGTTTCGAGGCTTCACCTTTTTGTTGAAAGCTCTTGCCATCCTTTGCTGATATGCCCTCATGCGTTCGAGTGCTCTTAACCTTTTCTCGTCGAGCAAGGCTAGCTGTTCATATCGACTTTGCATCCAGTCGACCTCGTTGACTTGATTCTCGAGGAGGACCCGTAGAGATGGGACTTCGAGTTCGATTGGGAGTACGGCTTCAGAACCATAGACTAATGCATACGGAGTTTCCCCTGTCGCTGACCGTATTGATGTGCGGTAGCCCCACAATGCTAACGGTAGCTTCTCGGGCCAATCCCTTCCTGTTGAGGCCATTTTCTTGACGATGGTCTCGATGGTCTTATTTGCTGCTTCAACCGCGCCATTTGCTTGGGGACGGTAAGGAGATGATTTGTGTTTGGTGATCTTGTATTCTACCAAAAGTGCATCCATTTCCTTCTCAAAGTGAGAGCCGTTATCGGAAATGATTTCATGAGGCACGCCGTATCGGCACATGATATTAATCTTTACAAATTCGGCCACTTTCTTTGCGTTGAGGGTCCGATAGGCTTGTGCTTCGACCCACTTTGTGAAGTAGTCGACCGCCACTAGGACGAATGACTGCCCATTGCTCCCGGCAGGATGAACTTTACCGATGATGTCTATCCCCCAACAAGAGAAAGGCCAAGGTGTGACCATGTTGTAAAGTTGTGAGGGTGG
>JAOWBW010000531.1:430319-476701 GCA_026119855.1 Campanula takesimana | reverse complement strand
CGCCCTAGCGGGACACATTAACTATGCGTTTAAAATGGTCAGACTTAAATGGGCGTCAAAACAGTTTTGGGCCTAGGCAAAGATGAGGTTTAACATGCTTTTTGAAATTGGATTTCTTAAAGAATCTCATAAAAGGAATTAAGAGTCATATGAGATATGATTGACAAGAGTTGTCTACCTAATTAATTTGATTTGTGTAATCCGCCTTAGCGGACTTGAAATTAAATTAAAGTTGGATCTTAACCCATTTGAATTATATTATACATTGGATGTATATGAAGGTTATATAATTTAGTGGGAGTATTTTTGTTTGAAAAATACATTGTTTATCTCTTTAATGAAAATCGGTACTTAAATTTTGGAAATTTTTGCATATTTGTAGATAATGACTAATAACACTCAATCATGTCGTTGCGATCGATCCTTGAGAAGGATAAGCTCGAAGAGAATGGTACAAACTTTATGGATTGGATCCGAAGCATAAGAATTGTTCTTAGGCAAGAAGATAAGTTGTACATTCTCGATGGGCCTCTCCCTGCTGAACCACCGCCTACTGCCCCTAGGGTAGAAAGAGACAATTACAAGAAACATCGTAATGATTCTAGAGATGTAAGTTGTCTCATGCTTGCTGCTATGTGTTCAAAACTCCAACAAAGTTTGGAACATTTGGAAGCCTATGAGATAGGCGTGGAGTTGAGAACCATGTTTCAAGAGCAAGCTAGGCAAGAGAGGTACAAGACCATTGTTGCATTCACGACTAGTAAAATGAATGAAGGGCAACAAGTGAGTCCTCACTTTCTTAAAATGAAAGGTTATGTAGAGCACCTTGAGAAACTTGGCTATCCAATCCCATTGGAGCTAGCCACGGATCTCATTCTTAATTCATTGCCTAAAAGTTATAATCAGTTTGTGATGAATTATAACATGCATGGAATGGATAAGAATCTCTCTGAGTTGCATGGGATGCTCAAAAACTGCAGAGATGAAAATTGTGGAGAAAGGTTCTCCCGTGCTCTTGGTTCATGATGGGAAGAAGGCTAGTGCCAAAGGAAAGGGTAAGGCAAAAGTTGTCAAACCCAAGATAAGCAAGGCAAAGGTTGCCAAGGCTTCTGAGGCAAAACCTGATTCACAAAAGGATGCAATCTATTTCCATTGTCAAGAAATTGGTCATTGGAACGTAATTGCAAGGCTTTCTTGAAGAGCAAAAGAAGAAGAAGAGCAGCAAGGCTGCGTCGACTTCAGGTATCTATATGATAGATATTCTCCTTTCTACCACTGATTCTTGGGTATTGGATACCGGATGTGGTTCTTCACATTTGTCTAAATGTGCAGGGATTAAAGAATAGGAGACTGCTTAAAGAAGGTGAAGTAGATCTAGTGTGGGGAATGGAGCAAGAGTTGCTGCATTAGCCGTAGGGACTTATGAAGTCACTTTACCTTCCGGATTAATTTTGTTTTGAACAATTGTTATTATGTTCCGGATTTAAGCAGAAATATTATTTCAATTTCTTGTTTGGATAATGAAGGTTTTAAGTTTCTTATTGAGAATAAGAAAATTTCTATTTATTTAAATGATGTGCTTTATGGTATTGCTAATTCATTTAATGGCCTTTATATCTTGGATGTCAAGAATGAAAATAATGTCTATCATGTAAATAAGAAATCTAAACCTAATGATGTAAATCATACTTATTTGTGGCATTGCCGTCTTGGTCATATTAATGAGAAGCGTATCTCAAAACTCCATGGGGACGGACTTTTGGGTTCATGTGACTTAGAGTCATATGATACTTGTGAGTCGTGTCTTCTCGGAAAAATGACTAGACACCTTTTTCCAAGTTGGGTGAAAGGGCAAGCGACTTATTGGGGTTGATACATTCCGATGTATGCGGACCATTAAGTAGGCAATGCTAGGGGAGGATTTCAATACTTCATAACCTTCACTGATGATTATAGTAGATTTGGGTATGTTTACCTAATGAAACATAAGAGTGAAGCATTTGAGATATTTAGAATATTTCAAAATGAAGTAGAAAAACAACTTGGCAAAAGTATTAAAGCACTTCGATCAGATCGTGGTGGTGAATACTTAAGTCAAGAATTTGATGATCATCTAAAGAATTGTGGAATAGTTTCACAATTGACTCCACCTGGAACACCACAATGGAATGGTGTGTCCGAGAGGAGGAATCGGACTTTGTTAGACATGGTTCGATCAATGATGAGTCAAGTTGATCTTCCAATATCCTTTTGGGGTTACGCTCTAGAAACCGCTGCTTTCACACTAATCAAGTTCCAACTAAATCGGTTCCAAAGACTCCATATGAGATGTGGAGTGGAAAGAAACCTAGTTTATCTTTCATGAGGATTTGGGGTGTGAAGTCTATGTCAAGAGACTTATCTCTGACAAACTAGCACACAAATCTGATAAATGTATTTTCGTGGGATATCCTAAGGAAACTAAAGGATATTACTTTTACAACCGAGAGGACAACAAAGTGTTTGTTGCCCTAACTGGTGTCTTTCTAGAGAAAGAGTTTCTCTCCAAAGAAATCAGTGGGAGTAAAATAAATCTTGAAGAAATTCGAGACCCAGAAAATAACATTGAACCAATAGTGGAACAAGAACAAGAACACAAGGAGTTGTGGAAACTGTTCAGAATACACAAGTAACTCGCAGATCTAGTAGGTTACGATCCGAGCCGAGAGATATGGATTCTCGTAACGGATAGTAATGACGTGGAAATCATTGAGAATGATGAACCGTCAACCTACCAAGAGGCGATGTCTTCTCCTGATTCGGACAAGTGGCTTGGAGCTATGGAATCCGAATTGCAATCCATGCAAGACAATCAAGTTTGGAATTTGATTGATGCACCCGAAGGTGTAAAAACCATAGGATGCAAATGGGTCTTCAAGAAGAAGACTGACATGGATGGGAAGGTGCATACTTACAAAGCTAGGCTCGTAGCGAAGGGTTATAGGCAAGTTCATGGTATTGACTATGATGAGACTTTTTCACCCGTAGCAATGATCAAGTCTATAAGAATCTTGCTTGCCATTACCGCATATCATGACTATGAAATATGGCAGATGGACGTCAAAACCGCTTTCCTGAATGGAAAACTCCAAGATGATGTGTATATGACACAACAGAAGGTTTTGAACAAGATTCTAAGGTATGCAAATTGCAAAGATCCATCTATGGATTGAAGCAAGCTTCAAGGAGTTGGAATCTCCGTTTTGATGAATCGGTCAAAGAGTTTGGCTTCATCAAGAACGAAGATGAGCCTTGTGTATACAAGAAGATTAGTGGGAGCATAGTGCTATTCCTTATTTTATACGTGGATGACATATTGCTCATTGGAAACGACATTCCTACACTTCAGTCTGTGAAGACTTGGTTAGGAAAGTGCTTCGCAATGAAAGATATGGGTGAAGCCGCATATATTCTTGGCATTAAGATCTATAGAGATAGATCAAGGAGGCTACTTGGTTTAAGCCAAAGTACATACATTGACAAGGTCATTAGAAGATTCGTATGGAAAATTCTAAGAGAGGCACCTTGCCCGTGTTACATGGAGTTTCTCTAAGCAAGACTCAATGTCCTAAGACAAAAGATGAGCGTGAGAAAATGAATGATGTTCCATATGCTTCGGCAATTGGGTCCATCATGTATGCCATGATTTGTACTAGGCCGGATGTATCTTATGCCTTGAGCATGACAAGTAGATACCAATCCGACCCTGGCGAAAATCACTGGATAGCTGTAAAGCGATTCTTAAGTACTTGAGAAGAACTAAAGACTCGTTTTTGATCTATGGAGGAATGGAAGATGATCTCGTTGTAATGCTTACACGGATGCAAGCTTCCAAACCGACAAAGATGATAGCCGATCGCAATCGGGGTTTGTGTTTATGTTAAATGGTGGAGCTGTAAGCTGGAAGAGTTCCAAGCAAAGTACAACGCTGATTCTACAACAGAAGCTGAGTATATTGCTGCATCGGATGCTGCAAAGGAAGCTGTTTGGATTAAGAAGTTCATAACTGAACTTGAAGTGGTTCCTAGTATTGCTAATCCAATAGACCTTTATTGCGACAATAATGGTGCTATTGCTCAAGCAAAGGAACCAAGAGCACATCAAAAATCCAAACACATACTTAGGCGTTTTCATATCATTCGAGAAATCGTGATAGGGGAGACGTAAAATATGCAGAGTACCTACTGATGATAATGTTGCGGACCCGCTAACAAAGGGACTTCCACAAGCTAAACATGATGGTCATGTTAGGTACATGGGTATTAGATACATGGGAGATTGGGCCTAGGGCAAGTGGGAGATTGTTGGTAGTGGTGCCCTAGGCACGTTTAATAAACGTTGTAATTGTTATCATTTATTTCATATCAATAAAGAGATGTTTTGATTATTATTGATGTTCATGTTTACTTATAATAATCTCCGTCCTTAGTACTTGTTAAGCACTAGTATGAAGGCTATATGATCATGGGATGATCATGTTAGATTTATGGGTACTTGTTTGGAACAAGGTACTGGACATGACCCGCTCTATGAGGTTTATGTCATGGTCTATGTCATACATATATCTCATATTAGTTATGTCATTTGAATCCTTAGACATGAAGTTATTATAGTCTTCCACTTGATGAACATTGTGTTTGACATATTCAAACGCTACCTTAACACGGTAGTTATAAAGGGTATGATTGGCATAATCGGATTCACGTAGGGAAGAATAATAAGCTAAATGGATTTGTCCCTCCTCGGAGAGATGTCAAGCTTGGGCCTCTCGTAGGAATGATGTTGATGAAATGTTCGGCCGGACTCAAATGAATTGATTGGATCAATGTCATTTGGATTATCAACATATTCGGAATCGAGAAAGTATTGAACAAAACAAGTTGACTATTTGACCATGACTTGTGTTCAATGACATCGTGGACAAAAGGATTATGACATATTCTAAAGGAATGCGAACTTGTATCTAGTTATACTATTTAGGTAGGTATGACGGTTTGCTAGAACCTAATCATATCTTATGGGATCATGTTTGAGCCCATTGCCAACTTAGTATAATCCTAGAGGGTCACACACAATAGAACGAATCTTAAATAAGAGGACTATATTGGAATTTAGGGTCGAAGGACTTCAAGGGAATTTCTGGAAATATCCTGGGCCTCCTGGTCAACCAAGCGGGCGCTTGGGTTGAACCAGGCGGGCGCCTGTTCAAGCCGGAATTGGCCTTGACCTTCTGCCCAAAACAGGCGGGCGCCTGGGTGGTACCAGGCGGGCGCCTGGTGCTCCCGATTGGGAATTTCCTAATTCGATTTAGGAAGGTTTTTGGCACAAGATTCCTATTTGGAATAGGTCTTAATTGTGTATAAAAACCCCAATTCGGCCAGACCATATCGATAAGTGCTTTTGTGAGTCTCAAAGAGTTTGAGAGAGATTTTATTTTGTTCTAAGATATCATTGATTGAGGAACAAAATAATTCACAAATAAATTCCATTTAGTTCTTTATTATATTGTGAAAGCGTGTTTCATAATATTGGTCTAGCAACCAAGATCAAAGAAGCTCCTTGATATTCGTTCGAAGTGTGGATACCGCTAGAGGGTGAATTTTATCATCTTGCAAAGTTCGTGATTTGTTCGTGATAAAGCTTCAAGGTTTCTCCACCAAAGATCAAGAAAAAATTCATAGCCATCAAGGGTTAGTTATTCCTATATTCATCTTGTTGTATTTGATTTAATCATATGAACGGATCCATGGCTTTGGGTTTCTTAAAAAATTTAATTGCTATATTCCGCTGCGCATGTTACTTGGAAACCCAACACTATATGCTATATGATTATGTGTTGATATTGTTTCTTTATGATTATCATATCAGCATGTAACATAGTTGCATTTTAGTAGCTTACTGAGATTCATTCTCACCCCTTATTTGTTTACTGTTTTAGATAAAAGCGAATCCAGGGGATAGGACACTTTGGCACGGGAGGACGTTGAAGTGGTAAGAGTTGGGTTTTGCTTTGTCAAGGTTACATTACATAGATGTATAACCTTTTGGGTAGAGTTTCCTTGACTTCATCATCTTGTAACACCTATATTTTGGATAATGTTGGTGTGAGTACATTTGTATAAAAGTTTGTAAGCCTTCGGGCTAAGTACTTTCGTTTGTGGAAGTTGTTTGAAAAGTTGGTTTGAAAGTCAGTGGAAGTCTTTGAACTTCAAGTGTGGATTTTGTTCAACTTTATGAAAGTATATTTCGAAATTTTTTTCCAAAAATGTTTTATGACGTCTTCCAATCGTGTCCCGAGCGTGGGGCCAAGTAGGACCACGGGTCTGGGGCAAGACAAAACAGTACTTAGTACTTAACAATAACCGAAAAGTCCTTATGCCTATAACTTCAACCGGATTCCCAGCTCCTATATAGATGAATCTCTCATCTTAACTAGTTCTTCGGTAATTCAGGCAACCCTACGTAGGCATACTTATGTGAGTTGTTGTACCAGAATCCAACCACTATGTATATGTAGGAAATGAAACCAAATTAGCATCATTACAAACAAGACCAAATAACATACCTTTCTTAGCACGCCAAGCGTGATACTTAGGGCAGTCGAACTAGGTACTTGCAAAAGAAGCATTTCTTTTCCTTATGACCATTAGATGATCCCTTAGGCTTCTTATTACTTTCAACCGCAATTTCCTTCCCTCTTCTCTTTGTCCCATGAGAAGAGGTAGATGCCAAACGTTCCTCAAGGATATCAAGGAATGTTTTAGCATCAACATCCTTGGAGACACCTTTCAAAATAGTCTCCGGGACAACAATATTCATGATCATTAAGTTCACGCGGTTTGAGCGTTTCCGCTTCTCAGTATTTAAGCAATCTTCTTGAGTGCTATTATCAGAAAGTGGAAGAGGAAACGGTTCCCTTAATGCGTGATCTATGTCCATATAGCCTAAGATCATTATCATTTTATTTTTCCAAGTTTTAAAATTAGTCCCATTAAGCATCGGTACGGTACTCATGGTAGTAATTATGGATGAAGCAATAAGCAAATCTGTTGGAATTTGAGAATAAGAATGAATACAAAACATAAATAGAAACTACACAATGAATAAATGATTAATTATATCAATGAAATCCATCAACAAGACAATCAACATGACATCAAAACTATTCTTTGGATTGCGAGTTGACTCATAAATAATTGCCTTAGGTAACAAGCAATTTGAACAATGTTCTAATCAAATGCTTAATCTTCCTTTGGGCCGACATAAGCATCTAACAAAACAACTTATTGTTCATTTTATTTTTTACCACATGAAAGCTCAATTTTAGTAACATGGCAAGATCTTCTTTGGAAAATTCAAGTCATTCACATATTAACTCAAACATTCAACACTTTAACAATTTTGGATTTAAATAACGTTAATCACTTTGGTGAAAATATTATTTAAACAATGAATAAAATTGTTTAAGCATATAATTAATCAAGACTTTAAGGTTTGAAATAATGTATGTTTTGTTCCAAAGGGGAAAACAAAATAGTGCAAAATTTAAAAAAATCCAAAACCTGTGAACAGTAACTGCTCGGCCGAGCATTGAGAAGTGCACGGCCGAGCACCAAATACAGAAAGTTTTTGTCCATTCGACATGAAGCGCACGACCGTGCTAAACAAAATGGACGACCGTGCCAAAACTGCCTGCTCGGCCGAGCATAGAAAAGGACACGACCGAGCACCATTTACAGAAACATTTGCCTTTCTTGACATACAATGCACGACCGTGCAAAAACAAACGCACGACCGTGCAAGTCTTGGGTCCGACCGGGCAAAACCAAAAACCCGACCGGATTATTCAAGAGGTCCGACCGGACTCGACCAAAGATCCGGCCGGACTATGTCATTACAGTAACACCGTTTCATGTTCTCGGCCGAGCAGATCATAAGACTCGACCGAGCAGATGGATTTTCTGCACTTTTCCTGAATTTTGTTAAAACTTTCCCAGGATATGAACAACAAGTAGATCCACATGATATGCATTAGACAACATAAAACCATGCTTTTAAGGGATAATCTTGTTTTTAAAATAATGGAATATGTTAGTACCCGATCTGAAGATTTAGGACTTCCTAGACCTTTAGATATCTCTAAGGACCTTTTAGGTAACAAAAACCTGATAGGGACTTATCCGACAGCTTTCCAGAGTTCTAGATGGATGAAATCAGTTATAGGTCGAATTCTATGAGGATAATGACCTAATCTCGAGAACAAACAGATAAGATCTCATCGATATCTAGATAATCATGCGATCCGGAAAGGCTGGCCACGCGGCCAGTCTTGGAGTTTCCGCGCGGCCACTTCTGCCGGCCCAAAACCCCAATAAATTGGCCTCTCTTCTCATCCTATTGATCACAACTTTCACCCACGGGAAAATTCTCACAGAAGCTCTTCCCAGCCTCTCTCTCTCCCTCTCAAAACCCTCTCAAACCCTCTATTTGTTCTTGCTTTGATCATCAAATAGATTCATCATCGCCATCAACCAAAGGAGTGAAGATTCAACCTTCGAAGCCTCTTCAATCGGTTTGGTAATGCGTTCTTACTACTTGACTACTTAGATCTATTATATTCATTCATATATTATTAGATCTAGGGTTTTGTTCATCGTTCGTGTTCTTGACCGATGATGATTTAGGGTTTCCACAAAACCCGCACTAGATCTAAGTTACATATTACTTACATAATGCTATATTTAGGGTAGCGATCTTCATGTTTATGTGTTCATTCATATATATTCATGATGTTCTTATTATTATGCTATATCTAAGACTTATCATACATCATATGCTAGATCTAGGATTGTAATCCCTATTTATGTGCACGTGCCATAGCCAATGATGATACTAGGGTTTCATCAAACCCTAATATGATCTAGGAACTACTTCTAACCCTAATCTTCCCCCTCTATATGCATGATCCCGCTTCATCTCTCCCCATTCTAATTCATCAATGAACTACACCGACCTGAGCTTCTCATGATGAGAAGAATGTAGGCAATCTTTGGATCCGGTCTCAATCACTAACACACACACATTGATCATGATAGAAAGACCGATTTGTCGGGCAATAGGAATTATCTTGTCGCTCCCCAGACCCGTGGTCCTACTTGGCCCCACGCCCGGGACACGATTGGAAGACGTCATAAACACTTTTTAAAAAAATTTTGAAAAGTTCTTTCATAAAAGTTTCATATCACAAACTCATTAAGTTGAAAACTTTCATTTCAACACACCACCAACTTTCACAAATGAAATTACTTAGCCCCAAGGGCTTACACACTTTACTTACAAATGCACAATCACCACACTTTAACAACATAGGTGATATACGGATAAAGTCTCGGGTACACTACCCCAAAGGTTATACATTTATATAATGCAACCTTTAAACCACACTTACTTTCCAAAATGGATTATCAACCCGACGTCCTCCCTTGTGAAGTGACCTATCCCCTTGGCTCGCCTTTATCTAAGGAAAACAAATAAACAAGGAACGGGGTGAGAATAAATCTCAGTAAGCTACTAAAATGCAACTACGTTACATGCTGAAATGATACTCGTAATTGAACAATGTCAATAAGTATTCACATATCACATAACATGAGAGGCAAAGCCAACTCATCATACCACACATAAGGCGGAAATAAACACACATAAGTGGATATTGAGCCAAGGTTCTCGAATTAAACATATAACCATCTGAGAGGTATCAACTGAGCAGCACCAAAGGGCTGAAACCGGTTCCGGAACCAACAATAACAACAACAACAACGGGGGGAAAATGACACAAAGTTATAACCCAAACGGTGACTAAACTCACACAAAGGAGAGCTAGCCCAAACCCAATCTGTGGCCCAAGGAAAGGGGGTTAAAAATGGGAAACCAATGGTAGAAGCCTTACAATGAACTTGGCTCGTGTGCCATTATAATCCCTACCACTGCCCGACACCATAACAAGTACTAGCTGGACTTTACACGAGAGCATAGTAATAAATACTTGCTTTAAACAACAACTGGGGGATGATTCCAAAGTAGGGAACCACACAAGCTCATCATAAAGATTCAAACACGTTACTCATAAAGAGTTCACAACACAATCCTTTACCATTGACATAAAATCACAACCCAATCTTTTATTAATGACATTAAGTCACAACTCAATCTTTTATTAATGACATTAAGTCACATCACAAGCTTGCACCCATTCACAATTAATCCAAAACACATCAAAAGATGTTTCACAATTCTCTAATAATACTTAGTCACATTCCATAACACAATTGTTCACAAAGAAACCATCTTCAATACACTAAGGTGTTCCACAATGTCCATTTAGGTCAACTAGAATGGTACCCAAAACCTAGACCAAGAATATATCCTAGTCTTAACTAAAAAAAAGGGGAAATTCTGAAATAAGGGGTGAGCGGGCCCTCACTAAAGAACGGGCGGGCGCTCGGCAGACCAGGCGGACGCTCAGAAAGTACCAAGCGGGCGCTCCAGGTCAACAGGGATTTTGGTCATGAAACAAAAGGTAAGCGGGCGCACCACTCATGCGCGTGCGGGCGTTCCAAAGGCTAGCGGTCGGGTGCTCAATACCCACCAGGCGGGCGCTCGCTACAATTTCCAGCAAAACCCAATTTCTTTCCAGGCTTAAGAATTCTCCGTCCCAAATGTAGGAGTATACTTTTACTAACAACTAGGAAAAACCCTGGAGTACTAAACAAGTTCAAAACCAACTATTTCAAGTTTACTCTTTCCTTCCTACACAGTATGTTTATACTCCCTTTGTCCCAAAAGTACAAGTATCATCAAATTCACCCAAATCACAAAATTAACACGTACAAGTATCAATTATAACATATATGACCATTTTAACATTTAAAGGGGAATTAGTAACTTACCTATTTCCGGAAAAGTATCGAGAAAATAATATTTGATCGGGTAGAAATGACCTACTCAACGCCCTGATCATTTTTATATAATTAGTTTTTAAAACGGATAAGTAATTAAAAAGATAGAAATTAAAATAGGATGAAACTTACTTGTTCTTCGTTGACACAGAGAGAGAAAAAGGAAAAGTATATGTATGTATAACGCAGAGAAGGAGGGCGAAGAGATAAACATATAAAGATTTTTATAAAATTTTCACTTTCGTCCTTCTACTTTCAAGTTGAACAATTAAGCCCCTATAGTTATATTTTCACAAAGGACCCTATAGTTTCAACTAACTCAATTAACTCCCTTAACCATTATTACTACTTACTAAGTAAATAACACAATTAATCAAACAATGTGTGCAAGTCATAAAATATGATGCAACACATAAAATGCACACATAAGTTCAAATTAAAATCCCCAAAAATATAAAATAAATAGGGACGGGTTTTTGGGGTCGTTACAATCACTCCCCCTTAAAAAAAATTCGTCCTGAATTTTAGGGTAACTTACCAAACGAATCGAATAACCAGGGATATTTCCTTTCCATCTCGTCCCGAAGCTCCCAAGTAGATTCCTCCATAATATGATTTCCCTACACAATTCTAACAAGAAGAATACTTTTAGTTCGCAATTCTTGAACTTTGTTATCAATCACTCAAACTGGTTGCTCTATATAAGAGATATCGGTTCTAGATCCTCTGGTATCACTAATAACATAATAGATGGATCATACAAATTTTTGCAAAGCACGAAGATATAAAATATGTTATGAATTTACCCAAAGAAGATGGCAACTCAAGATAGTACGCAAGATTTCCAACTCTTTTTATAATTTCAAAAGGCCCAATATGACTTTTCTATCGAATAGCCAATCTCAATAGGTAGAAAAATGAGCGGGTTTTGTCAATCTATCCACGATTACCCAAACTGCATCATTCTTTCTTCAAGTACGAGGTAACCCTGACACAAAATCCATCATGACATAATCCCATTTCCACTCAAGTATCTCTAGAGGTTGAAGTAGACCTGCGAGTCTTTGATATTCAGCTTTAACCTGTTGACAAGTCAAACACTTTATTACATAATCCGCTATTTCCCATTTCATATTATTCTATTAGAAATGCCTCTTCAGATTATGATATATCTTGATACTCCCGGGATGAATAGTATACTTAGATTTGTGGCCCTCATCAAGAACTTGGAATTTAATTCCATCAATGTTGGTACACATAACTGCCCTCTATAAGTTAATACTCCTTCAGGACTATGAGAGAATTCTTCAAATTTTCTATCCTCGATTTTATCCACTAATTTTCTCAATTCAGGGTCATCCTTCTAAGCATCTTTTATCTGTTGAATTAAAGTTGGCAATACTCTATTATTCGCAAACATAACTCAATGTCTCAATTCATAAGGACACCAATCCTTCAAAAGTTCCATCCACCTACGCTTTCGGTTGTGCAACTCTTTCTAGGAGAAAAGATATCTCAACTCTTATAATTTGTAAAAATCTCAAACTTTGTTCCATAAAAATAATGTTTCCACTTATATAACACAAAAACAATCATAGTAAGTTCCAGGGCATGGATCGGATAGTTCTGTTCACAAGGAGTTAACTTCCTCGAAGCATCACTGTAAATAACCATTATTCCCATTAGGTAACGCAAGAATAGATGCGGTGGTCAACTTCTTCCTTAATTCCTCAAAACTGACTTGACATTTTTCATCCCACATATATGGTACATTCTTTTAAGTCCACTGAGTGAATGGTGTAACAATCTTGGAAAACCCCTCAATAAATCTTCGATAATACTCCGCTAAACCCAAAAAATTTTGCAAATAACTGCTTCCCTCGGAGCCCAGAAAAAACCATTCACAAATATTGTTCATGTTCCTCTCGAGATTTAGAATAAACAAGGACATTACCAATAAATACAACCACAAAGGTATCAAGATAAGGATTGAAAACCCGATTCATCATATCCATAAGAACAACGGGAGCATTAGTTAACCCGAAAGGCATGACAAGAAACTCATAGTGACCATACCTACTACGAAAAGTAGTCTTAGGGATGTCTTCAGAATGAATCTGCAACTGATGATAACCACTCCTCAATATCAAACTTCGAAAAGACAACAGACCCTTGAAGTTGATCAAATAAATCATCAATGTGAGGCAAAGGATATTTGTTCTTTACAGTCACCTGATTCAACTATCTATAGTCGATGCATAGTCTCAAGGTGTTGGTGTTATGCCCTAGGCATGTTGTTTGTAAAAAAAATGTTATTATTTATAAAGATATTGAATGTTTGATTATTATGTCTTTTGCATGTTTATTATAATAATCTCCGTCCCTGATAATTATCATTAATTATTAGTATAAGTTTAATAGATAATCATATGATGATTATGGTATATGGGATACAATTAGACTTATGGGTATTTGTTGGAGAACAAATACTGGACTGACCCCTATGAGATTTATGTCATGGTCACAATGTCATAATTAAGTCTCATATAGTTATATCACTGGAATCTTTAGACCTGAGGTTATTACAGTCTTCCACATGATGAACATTACGTTTGACATATTCAAACGTTATCCCTAACCGGATAACTATAAAGAATATGGTTGGCATAATCGGAATCATGTAGGGAAGAGTAATAAGCCAAGATGGGATTTGTTCCTCGTCAAGAGAGACGTCAAGTTTTGGCCACTCGATGAATGGTATTGATGAAATGCATGGCCATGCTCAAATAAGATTTGTATTATCAATACATTCGGGATCGAGAAAACATTGAACAAATGTAAGTTGACCATTGACCATGGCTTATGTTCAATAGACATCGTGTAACAAAGAGATTGTGTTATGTTCTAGTTTAGGAAACTTTGGAGTTCAAAGTTATACTAATTGGGTAGTCATAATGGCTTGCTAGAGTCCGCTTATGACTTACGAGGTTTGACTGGTTCGGACTCGTTACCAACTTAGTATAATCCTATTGGGTTACACACGCAGAATGGATAATTAAAAAGAGCGAAAAACGAAGTAAAACGGGTCCTGCCTAAAGGATCCGTACGGCTGAATCTGGATGCTTCCAGAAACATCCGTACGGATGGTTTTGCCGGCATAATCAGTTTTTAAGAAAACTCTTGTTAAACAAGAAAACCTAAGTCCTAAAGGGTTTCTGAAACCCCTTGAATATAAATACAGACTGACGGGAATTGTTCCCTAGTTGTTGATTTGATCAATTCCAAAGTCTTTCTTAGAGAAAGAAATCACACATTATATTCTTGGGTTATTGTGATTGATTAATCTCAATTATCAAGTCATAATAATAGTTAGGAGATTTGAAGAATCGTTCTTCAACATCCTTGATCAATCCGAAGACCTAGCAGTCAAGTTCAAGAAGGCGTTCTTGAAATCTGTTCGTTGTGTGGATTACCGGTAGAGGGCGTTTGTCTTAATGCTTAATCCAAGTTTTACATAACGATCTACAAGAGTTAGTTTCTTTCATCTTGTTATTATGAATTATTGTTCATAGCGGATCTAGGCTATTGGGTTTTATTCATGTCTATCTTCCGCTGCGCATGATTGCACGAAACCCAACAGTGGTATCAGAGCCCCGTTGATGATCAATAATTCTAATATTATCATGATATAATTATTTAATGCGATTATTTAATTGGTATGATCATGAGATAGATGAATTTATGTGATGGATTTTATATGAGATATAAAATATGCTTGCTAGTTGATGTGGTTGTAATATTGATTTGATTAATATGTATGATTACATGCTTAGATTATCATGTTGTAATTGGATTATTCTATAGATTATCTTGATCTAATTTGTATGTGGAATAAATTGGTTATTGAATATATGAATTAGATGGGTTAAAATTCGTAATCTGTAATTTCATGTTTCTGTAATCTGATTATGTATAAACATGATATTAAGATTGATCGAATTTCTGAAATCTGAAAATCTGGAAAAACTGGGATTCTACCTAAGAATCTGTACGGCTGGTTTGGGAGCCTCCAAACAAATCCGTACGGATGGTTTTGGTCCACTCCCAGATTTCATTCTGACTTCTCATGTTCAGATTGTTCTGCAAATTGTTTGCAGAATTCGAACCTGGAAACAGAAACTGGTTTCAGACGGCTGGTTTTCGAAACCGTGTTTCCTGAAACAGTTATCTGTTGAGAATTCGGAATAGTTGCAGAAATCAGAATTCTAAAGAGTTTAGAACTGCTGTAATCTGTGAGATTAAGAGACATTGAAAGGGTCTTAAGACATACGACCAATCTATACGGGAATGTGGATGCCTTTTGTCTTAGTTTCGACCGTATAGAGAAGTTACCTGGTTTTTTTATCTTAGTACGGGAATGTGGATGCCTTTTGGCTTAGTTTCGACCGTACGTTTTGCGCTCTCAATTTCAAGATGCTCTGCGGATGCAGTTCCAGAATCCTGAAGAGTTCAGTGTTTCTGAGATACGCATAACTATCCATACAGATGAATCTGGATGCTTCCAGAAACATCCGTACGGATGGTTTGGGTTATACTGACTATGATTTGTTTCAGATGGCTGGTTGTTAAACCATGTTTCCTGAAACAGATTCAAATTCAGAAGTCCAGAGCATTAATGAGATCAGAATCTTAAAGGAGTTTAAGATTGGAGAAATCTCATGATTTCAGACTTTTATCCCTAACTAGCGCAACTAATGTCACATAAAATTAATTCGGATAATTGATTAACTTTATGTGTGTGAACCTTCTTAAAATTTAAGTTATGTGCCAATCCATAATTAAAACACTTGTGAGTACATGGGTAGTTTTATGCGGGCTCTGCCAAAGCGAGGCGCATTAATTCTATTCATTTATGAATAAGATGAGGAAAGAGTGATTCCTATACGTTTAAAATGGTTTGACTTAATTGGGCTATCAAAAGATAAAGTTTTGGGCCTAAGGCACAGATGAGATTGAAATGTGTTATACATATGATGTCTAAATCTAATAAAGGATCTAAGAGTCATATATGATATGATTGACAAGGAGTTGTCTACCTAATTAATTTAATTTTGAGCAGTATCGCCAAAGCGGACTTGAAATTAAATTAAAGTTGGATCTTAGCCCATTTTAATTATATGATACATTAGATGTATTTGAAGGTTATATAATTTAGTGGGAGTATTTGTGAAATACTTATGATATCTTTAATTAAGTTGGTACTTATATTTAATTATATGTTTGCATAATTGTAGATAATGGCTCAAAGTACTGGTTCTTTATCATTGCGATCTATCTTTGAGAAGGAAAAACTTCAAGAAAATGGAGCTAACTACACGGATTGGATCCGTAGCCTTATAATTGTTCTAAAGCATGAGGACAAGCTCTATATTCTTGATGAGCCTGTTCCTGAAGAGAAACCTGCTTCTAATGCACCCAAGGATGAGAGAAATGCCTACAAGAAACATAAAAGTGATTCTCGTGAGGTGGGTTGTCTTATGTTTGCGGCCATGTGTCCAGAGCTTCAGAAGACTCTTGAACACTTGGAGGCATTTGACCTTGCTCTTTCGTTGAAAGATATGTTTCAAGAACAAGCAAGGCAAGAGAGGTTCGACACTATAGCTGCCTTAGTCTCATGCAAGATGAGCGAAGGGCAGTCTGTGGGCCCTCATGTTTTGATGATGAAGGCTCATTTTGAGCATCTAGAGAGGCTTGGCCATCCCATTGATGTTGAGTTGGCCACTGATTTTATTCTTAATTCATTGCCCAAAAGCTATAATCAGTTCGTCATGAACTTTAATATGCATGGGATGGATAAGTCCCTGTATGAGTTGCATGGGATGCTAAAGATAGCGGAAAAGAAAATCGGTAAAGAAGTCGCTCCTGTACTCGTAGTGACAAAAGGAAGAAAAGGCTCTAAAGGCAAAGGGGTTAAGACAAAAGTTGTCAAACCCAAGATTGGCAAGGCAATTGTTGCTAATGATGATGTGGCTAAACCTACTTCCCGAAAGGATGCAATCTGTTTCCACTGCAAAGAGATTGGTCACTGGAAAAGAAATTGCAAGGTTTACAAAGAAGAGTTAAAGAAGAAGAAGAGCAGTGGGACTGCGTCTACTTCAGGTATCTATGTTATAGATATTCTACTTTCTACTTCTAGTTCCTGGGTATTAGATACCGGATGTGGATCTCACATTTGTTTGAATGTGCAGGCACTAAGGAATAGGAGGGTACTCAAAGATGGCGAAGTAGACCTACGCGTGGGGAATGGAGCAAGAGTTGCTGCATTAGCCGTAGGAACATATGATGTCATTTTACCTAGCGGATTAATTCTTGTTTTGAACAATTGTTATTACGTTCCGGATTTGAGTAGAAATATTATTTCAGTTTCTTGTTTGGATAATGAAGGTTATAGTTTTCTTATTAAAAATAAGAAGTTTTCTATTTATTTAAATGATATGCTTTATTGTACTGCATGTTCATTTAATGGCCTTTATGTTCTTGATGTTGAGAATGGAAATAATGAGAATATTTATAATATAAATAAGAAATCCAAACCTAATGATGTAAATCATACTTATTTGTGGCACTGCCGTCTTAGTCATATTAATGAGAAGCGTATCTCAAAACTCCATGGGGACGGACTTTTGGATTCACGTGATTTTAAATCATATGAAACTTGTGAGTCTTGTTTACTTGGAAAAATGACAAAGACACCTTTTACTAAGAGTAGTGAAAGGGCTAGTGACTTATTGGTACTCATACATACTGATGTGTGTGGACCAATGAGCAGCAGTGCTAGGGGAGGATATCAATACTTCATAACTTTTACTGATGATTTTAGTAGATATGACTATGTCTACTTAATGAAACATAAAAGTGAATCTTTTGAGATATTTAGAATATTTCAAAATGATGTACAAAATCAACTTGGCAAAACTATTAAGGCACTTCGATCTGATCGAGGTGGAGAATATTTAAGCCAAGAATTTGACAATCATCTTAAAGATTGTGGAATTGTTTCACAATTAGCTCCACCTGGAACACCACAATGGAATGGTGTGTCTGAGCGGAGAAATAGGACTTTATTAGATATGGTCCACTCCATGATGAGTCAAGTTGATCTTCCTTTAACTTTTTGGGGACATGCACTAGAAACTGCTGCTCTTATACTAAATAGAGTTCCAACTAAATCTGTTCCAAAGACTCCATATGAGATGTGGACTGGAAGAACACCTAGTTTGTCTTTCATGAAGATTTGGGGTTGTAATGCTTATGTTAAGAGAATGATCTCTGACAAACTTGCACCAAAATCTGACAAGTGTTATTTTGTGGGTTACCCTAAGGAAACTAAGGGTTATTACTTTTACAACCGCACGGACAACAAAGTGTTTGTTGCCCGAGATGGTACCTTTCTAGAGAAAGAGTTTCTCTCCAAAGGAATTAGTGGGAGTAAAATTAATCTCGATGAAGTTCTAGACCTGAAAATAATGTGGAACAAAATGTTGGATCTGAACAAGTTTCACAAGGAGTTGTGGAACCTATTCAGAATACTCAAGTTTCTCGCAGAACTGGTAGGGTGCGATCCGAACCTGAGAGATATGAATTTCTCATAACGGATAGCAATGAAGTGGAAGTCATAGTTGATCACGAACCTACTTCCTACCAAGAAGCGATGTCCGCTCCTGATTCAGATAAATGGCTTGGAGCCATGGAATCTGAAATTAAGTCCATGTATGACAATCAAGTTTGGAACTTGATTGATGTGCCTGAAGGTGTAAAAACCATAGGATGCAAGTGGGTTTTCAAAAGGAAGACTGACATGGAGGGTAAGGTGCATACTTATAAAGCTAGACTTGTAGCGAAAGGCTATAGGCAGATTCATGGAATCGACTATGATGAAACCTTTTCGCCCGTAGCAATGATCAAGTCTATAAGAATTTTACTTGCCATAGCCGCATATTTTGACTATGAAATATGGCAAATGGATGTCAAAACAGCGTTCCTTAACGGGAACTTACTTGAGGATGTTTATATGACACAACCTGAAGGTTTTGTAATTCCAAAAAATTCTAACAAAGTATGCAAATTGCAAAGATCCATTTATGGATTGAAGCAAGCCTCTAGGAGTTGGAATCTTCGATTTGATGAATCGGTCAAAGAGTTTGGCTTCATCAAGAACGAAGATGAACCTTGTGTATACAAGAAGATTAGTGGGAGCATAATACTATTTCTTGTGCTATATGTTGATGACATATTAATCATTGGAAATGACATTCCTGCACTGCAGTCTGTAAAGACTTGGTTAGGAAACTGTTTCTCAATGAAAGATATGGGAGAAGCCGCTTACATCCTTGGCATAAGGATCTATCGTGATAGATCCAAGAAATTGATTGGTTTAAGTCAAGATACATATATTGACAAAGTTCTTAAGAGATTCCGCATGGAAAACTCTAAGAGAGGAAATTTGCCAGTAGGTCATGGCATATCTCTAAGTAAGAATCAGTGTCCTAAGACAACTGATGAGCGTGAGAGAATGATAGGGATTCCATACGCTTCTGCTATTGGATCCATCATGTATGCCATGATATGTACTAGACCCGATGTCTCGTATGCTTTAAGCATGACGAGCAGATACCAATCAGATCCTGGTGAGAGTTACTGGATTGCAGTCAAGACGATTCTTAAGTACTTGCGAAGGACTAAAGATTCGTTCTTGGTGTATGGAGGAATGGAAGATGATCTTATTGTAAGTGGTTACACAGATGCAAGCTTCCAAACCGATAAGGATGATTCTAGATCGCAATCTGGATTTGTATTTGTGCTCAATGGAAGTGCTGTTAGCTGGAAGAGTTCTAAGCAAAGTACTGTAGCAGATTCTACAACTGAAGCTGAGTATATTGCTGCATCCGATGCTGCTAAAGAGGCTGTTTGGATTAAAAAGTTCATTGGTGAACTAGAGGTGGTTCCTAGCATTGCTAATCCAATAGACCTTTATTGTGATAATAATGGTGCTATTGCTCAAGCAAAGGAACCTAGATCGCATCAGAAATCCAAACACATACTTAGGCGTTTTCATATCATTCGAGAGATGTTGATAGAGGAGACGTAAATATATGCAGAGTACCAACTGATGATAATATTACAGACCCATTGACAAAGGGTCTTCCGCAAGCAAAGCATGATGGTCATGTTAGGTCTATGGGTATTCGATACCTTAATTAGGCCTAGTGCAAGTGGGAGATTGTTGGTGTTATGCCCTAGGCATGTTGTTTGTAAAACAAATGTTATTATTTATAAAGATATTGAATGTTTGATTATTATGTCTTTTGCATGTTTATTATAATAATCTCCGTCCCTGATAATTATGATTAATTATTAGTATAAGTTTAATAGATAATCATATGATGATTATGGTGTATGGGATACAATTAGACTTATGGGTATTTGTTGGAGAACAAATACTGGACTGACCCTATGAGATTTATGTCATGGTCACAATGTCATAATTAAGTCTCATATAGTTATATCACTGGAATCTTTAGACCTGAGGTCATTACAGTCTTCCACATGATGAACATTATGTTTGACATATTCAAACGTTATCCCTAACCGGATAGCTATAAAGAATATGATTGGCATAATCGGAATCATGTAGGGAAGAGTAATAAGCTAAGATGGGATTTGTTCCTCGT
Source organism: Campanula takesimana (assembly GCA_026119855.1). NCBI lineage: Eukaryota > Viridiplantae > Streptophyta > Magnoliopsida > Asterales > Campanulaceae > Campanula > Campanula takesimana. The sequence goes on along the minus strand of JAOWBW010000531.1, from coordinate 455,973 downwards.
CAAGAGAGACGTCAAGCTTTGGCCACTCGATGAATGATATTGATGAAATGCATGGCCGTGCTCAAATAAGATTTGTATTATCAATACATTCGGGATCGAGAAAGCATTGAACAAATGTAAGTTGACCATTGACCATGACTTACGTTCAATAGACATCGTGTAACAAAGAGATTGTGTTATGTTCTAGTTTAGGAAACTTTGGAGTTCAAAGTTATACTAATTGGGTAGTCATAATGGCTTGCTAGAGTCCGCTTATGACTTACGAGGTTTGACTGGTTCGGACTCGTTACCAACTTAGTATAATCCTATTGGGTCACACACGCAGAATGGATAATTAAAAAGAGCGAAAAACGAAGTAAAACGGGTCCTGCCTAAAGGATCCATACGGCTGAATCTGGATGCTTCCAGAAACATCCGTACGGATGGTTTTGCCGGCATAATCAGTTTTTAAGAAAACTCTTGTTAAACAAGAAAACCTAAGTCCTAAAGGGTTTCTGAAACCCCTTGAATATAAATACAGACTGATGGGAATTGTTCCCTAGTTGTTGATTTGATCAATTCCAAAGTCTTTCTTAGAGAAATAAATCACACATTATATACTTGGGTTATTGTGATTGATTAATCTCAATTATCAAGTCACAATAATAGTTAGGAGCTTTGAAGAATCGTTCTTCAACATCGTTGATCAATCCGAAGACCTAGCAGTCAAGTTCAAGAAGGCGTTCTTGAAATCTGTTCGTTGTGTGGATCACCGGTAGAGGGCGTTTGTCTTAACGCTTAATCCAAGTTTTACATAACGATCTACAAGGGTTAGCTTCTTTCATCTTGTTATTATGAATTATTGTTCATAGCGGATCTAGGCTATTGGGTTTTATTCATGTCTATCTTCCGCTGCGCATGATTGCACGAAACCCAACACAAGGACCCATCTTTCTTCTTTACAAACAACACATAAGCTCCCTACGGTGATATACTGGGTTAGATAAAACCCCTATCAAGAAACTCTTGCAATTGAACTTTCAACTCTTTCAATTCAGATGGAGCCATTCTGTAAGGTACCTTAAATATCAGCGTAGTACCTGGAAGTAAATCAATACAGAACTCGATTTCCCTATCGGGAGGCATAGAATACTCAATTGAAAATACATAAGAACAATAGCCAAATACCCCGTGCAACCATGGTGTAACAATTTTCTAGCTTTCACATAAGAAATAATACCAATCCCCCTACCCAGAAGAGTAGCCTCAAAAGTAAATTCAGGCACATCAGGAATAGAAAATGTGACAATACTTTTATAACAATCAACTGAAGCATGGTAATTATTTACCCAATCCATTCCCAAGATAATATCAAAATCTTGTAATGGCAAAACAACTAAATCAGCAAATAAAACATGCTCCCAAATATGCACATCACAAGTACGCAACACGCTATCAGCCAAACACTTCCCCATAGGGATGAACACCTCTAACACATAAGATAGAGACTCAGGAGACAAATGTAACTGAGATGCAAAAATGCACAGACACATATAAATGCGATGAGCCGGGGTCTATAAGTGCACTTGCCCTCAAACTAGATATATAAATTATACCTCCTATCACGGCAGAAAAATCTGAAGCCTGTAGTTGAGTGATGGCAAAAACACGACCCTGCACCTTAGGCTTTCCCGATGCATCCCTCTTCTGACCCTGTGATGATCCAGCTCCACCCCAAATGATACATTCCTGGTTCTAGGACAATCCCTTTGAGAATTGGCTAAGTTGACCACAATTCAAACACTTACCCAACTTATTCTAACACCTTTCTTCAGAGTGCCCTTCCATTTAAAAATAGCTACATATCCTTCTACTTTGATTTCCCGAAGTGTTACATTGATTGTTGGCAATTGATTGCTCCTGAGGTTGTCCTCTGTTTTGTAATGATATTCCCTGACCTCCTTGATTGTCACCGTACTGTGGCTGAGGTCTTCCTTGCCTTCCCACACCTGATAGTTTAGCTTTCCTCTTATGTTCTTCAATATCATGCTCCACCTGATATGCTCTATCAACAGCATCTTGAAAATCTTGCAACTTATGGGATACTAGCTGACTTCGGATCACAGTTCTCAATCCCTTTACAAATCGCATAGCCTTCCTCTCCTCAGTTGCACTAAGTGAGTACAGTACCTGGATAACTCCGTGAATTTGGATGTATACTGAGCCACAGACATAATATTCTGCTCCAAGTTAAGAAACTCCATTTCCTTCTTGTCTTGATCTACCCGAGGAATGAAATGTTCCTTGAACTTCTTCAGAAAATTCTCCCAAGTATAGGGTACATGATTCTCATCCCAATTTGTTTTCAAAGTTTTCCACCAGTGCTCAGCAGCTCCACTCAGTTTATAAGTAGCAAACCTGACTTGATCTTCATCAGAATATCTCAGAACATCAAATATTTCTCCATCGATTCAATCCACCTTTCTACTTTAGCCACATCTGGTTCTCAATCATATCCTATTGATTTCATCTATAAGAACTGTTCTAGCCCATATCTCGGAGGTACTTGATCTTCTCCTTGTCTTTAATCATTTAAGGTTTTCATGGCTGCTTTAAACATTCCCTTGCCGTGATGGTCCTGACTGATCTCTTTCTGTCCCAACCATTTTCAATAAGTACCTGCATAAGACTCTCAACGTTACTCACTCTATACACGACTACCCTCCTAGGTCACTTATTCATTCTAGACCATCTACAACCTAGCTTTGATATCAATTGTCGTGCCCCAGACCCGTGGTCCTACTTGTCCCCATGCTCGGGACACGATTGGAAGACGTCATAAACACTTTTTGAATTTTTTTCGAAAAGTTCTTTCATAAAAGTTTCATATCACAAACTCATTAAGTTGAAAACTTTCATTTCAACACACCACCAACTTTCACAAACGAAAGTACTTAGCCCCAAGGGCTTACACACTTTACTTACAAATGCACAATCACCACACTTCAACAAAATAGGTGATACACGGATAAAGTCTCGGTACACTACCCCAAAGGTTATACATTTATATAATGCAACCTTTAAACCACACTTACTTTCCAAAATGGATTATCAACCCGACGTCCTCCCTTGTGAGGTAACCTATCCCCTTGGCTCACCTTTATCTAAGGAAAACAAATAAACAAGGAACGGGGTGAGAATAAATCTCAGTAAGCTACTAAAATGCAACTACGTTACATGCTGAAATGATACTCGTAATTGAACAATGTCAATAAGTATTCACATATCACATAACATGAGAGGCAAAGTCAACTTATCATACCACACATAAGTCAGAAATAAACACTCATAAGTGGATACTGAGCCAAGGTTCTCGAATCAAACATATAACCATCTGAGAGGTATCAACTGAGCAGCACCAAAGGGCTGAAACCAGTTCCGGAACCAAAAAATAACAACAACAACAACGGGGGGAAAATGACACAAAGTCATAACCCAAACGGTGACTAAACTCACACAAAGGAGAGCTAGCCCAAACCCAATCCGTGGCCCAAGGAAAGGGGTTAAAAATGGGAAACCAATGGTAGAAGCCTTATAATGAACTTGGCTCGTGTGCCATTATAATCCCTACCACTGCCCGACACCACAACAAGTACCAGCTGGACTTTACACGAGAGCATAGTAATAAATACTTGCTTTAAACAACAACCGGGGAATGATTCCAAAGTAGGGAACCACACAAGCTCATCATAAAGATGCAAACACGTTAGTCATAAAGAGTTCACAACACAATCCTTTACCATTAACATAAAATCACAACCCATTATTTTATTAATGACATTAAGTCACAACTCAATCTTTTATTAATGACATTAAGTCACATCACAAGCTTGAACCCATTCACAATTAATCCAAAACACATCAAAAGATGTTTCACAATTCTCTAATAATACTTAGTCACATTCCATAACACAATTGTTCACAAAGGAACCATCTTCAATACACTAAGGTGTTCCACAATGTCCATTTAGGTCAACTAGAATGGTACCCAAAACCTAGACCAAGAATACATCCTAGTCTTAACCAAAAAAAAAAGGGGAAATTCTGAAATAAGGGGTGAGCGGGCGCTCACTAAAGAACGGGCGGGCGCACGGCAGACCAGGCGGACGCTCAGAAAGTACCAAGCGGGCGCTCCAGGTCAACAGGGATTTTGGTCATGAAACAAAAGGCAAGCAGGCGCTCCACTCATGCGCGCGTGGGCGCTCCAAAGGCTAGCAGAAGGGCGCTCAATACCCACCAGGCGGGCGCTCGCTACAATTTCCAGCAAAACCCAATTTCTTTCCAGGCTTAAGAATTCTCCGTCCCAAACATAGGAGTATACTTTTACTAACAACTAGGCAATACCCAGGAGTACTAAACAAGTTCAAAACCAACTATTTCAAGTTTACTCTTTCCTTCCTACATAGTATGTTTATACTCCCTTTGTCCCAAAATTACAAGTATCACCAAATTCACCCAAATCACAAAATTAACACTTACAAGTATCAAGTATAACATATATGACCATTTTAACATTTAAAGGGAAATTAGTAACTTACCTATTTCAGGAAAAGTATCGAGAAAACAATATTTGATCGGGTAGAAATGACCTACTTAACGCCCTGATCATTTTTATATAATTAGTTTTTAAAACGGATAAGTAATTAAAAAAATAGAAATTAAAATAGGATGAAACTTACTTGTTCTTCGTTGACACAGAGAGAGAAAAAGGAAAAGTATATGTATGTATAACGCAAAGAAGGAGGGAGAAGAGATAAACATATAAAGATTTTTATAAAATTTTCACTTTGGTCCTTCTACTTTCAAGTTAAACAATTAAGCCCCTATAGTTATATTTTCACAAAGGACCCTATAGTTTCAACTAACTCAATTAACTCCCTTAACCATTATTACTACTTACTAAGTAAATAAAACAATTAATCAAACAATGTGTCCAAGTCATAAAATATGATGCAACACATAAAATGCACACATAAGTTCAAATTAAAATCCCCAAAAATATAAAATAAATAGGGTCGGGTTTTTGGGGTCGTTAGAGATCTCATGAATATTCTTCTCTTATTGTAATTTGACCCCTGAACCCTATTATTCTCATAAATGTTTTTCTCAATGTTTTAACAACAAATAAAATAACGTGGCGACTCTCGATTTTTGGCCATGGGTATTCACAGTGGCGACTCTGCTGGGGAATGGTTTTCGAAAAAACCTTTTTTCAAAACATAAGAGGGTCTAACTTTCATTAACGTCATGATTTTGTGTGTGTTCTAACTGCCCCTCGCACCTCTTTACTGCAAAATTGCTTCTAATGATTTCCTGCAGGTTTATGTGTTCATAGTATGTTTCGATGTTCTAGATCTGCTCTATCATGTTAGTTTCATGCTTAAACTCTGTTATTATGAATTGTTATGCTAGTAGACTTCTTTCGTGCATTGCATATCATCATAAAATACGTAATCAAATGGCACACTACCACTAGTCCGTGTCGCACTGCATACCCTACTGGATACTCCGCTGAGTGCACAAATTTTGGTGATCCTGTAGCCTCTATCTTCCTGGCACCCGGGCTATCTAACTCACCGTTTTCACTTGTGAAGCGGTTGAGGTTAATCCTTGTTCATTTTTGAAACCATGCACTTTGATCGAGTTAAGAACACTTATCAAAACAAGTAATCCTAATCTTAACTAAAATCATTCATCATGTTGCGTGTGTCTACCCTAGATCAACTCTAGTCAAACCTTAGACCCGTCTAGGTCAACCTGTCTACCCTAGATCAACTCTAGTCAACGTTCGACCCGTATAGGTCAACCCGTCTAGGTCAACCTGTAGATACCCCAGGAGGGCACGGCTTGGCTAGAGCGCGTGTGTTGTTCCTAGGATGTCTTTTCGTGTTTTAATTGTAGAGTCGCCACCTATGTTTTAGAGGAACATAAGAAAAACCTAATATTTAGCCTAAATTTGGTACAAAAACAGAGATTCTTGTTATGAGGTTCGGGGGTTAGGTTACGAGATGGGAAGTACTTAAACACCCATCTCGCCCAACTAATGTTGGTCTTGCTTGTTCAAAATCTACATAATCAAAATGTTCTTCCTATTCTTCGATGATGATAAAAGGGGCTTTTAAAATGTAGGGAGATAACTACTTGACTAACTTCAATGAAGTGAAGTAGTCTTTGGCGTCATGTCCCAAAATGATTTGAGATGATTGCACATTTTATTAAAGTAAAAGAGAGAAGAGATGAAGTAGAGAAGGAGGAGGATGAACTTTTACCTATGCTTCAAAGATTTTCAAATACTTCTTAGAGAACTTCTTGGAAAATGCCTTGAAAGTATTTTGTGTAGAGTTTTCTTAATGATCCAAAAGGCCTCTCTTCAATGGTGAATTAGAGGGATTTATAGGTGTAAAAGGGATGTTTTTGGTGCCAAAACTCAGTCACGAAGAAATCTTTCCTGGGCAAAATCATGTAAAATGAGCAAGGGAGAGATTCTTGGTCAGAAATCTGTAACTGACGCCCAGAGGCGCGCGCTTCCCACCTTGGGTGTGGAAGGTGCGCGCTTCTGGCTCCTATGGTCGGAGGCGCGCGACTCAGAAAAGGCATTTTTGATAGAATGGACTAGAAAGTTAGCCCTGTTATTCAGTTTAGTCCCTAGACTTAACGAAGTTAGTCAGGAACTTAATGGAAGTAACAGAAACTGACAAAAAACACTTAAAAGAGGGAGAAACACAAAATCAACTGTGCAATCGGAGTGAGCGGTCCAAGGCGGGGTGTCTACAGAGACCCTCGGTGGTGTGGATTGCGAAGAAAAATGCGCCGACAAAAGAAAAGACATCCGCCAAGGACATCACCAAGAAAAAGCAAAGACTCGATGAAAGCAGGAATTTGAAATTGCGAGAGATAGGGGTGTGCTCCCTGTGTGCGCGGATTTTGTTGGTAGAATAGGTGGCATGATTTGTTTGTGAATCCGCCGGTTGAATCTGTTGGATGAATCCATTAGTGGATCCTTTGAATGAGTCCGTTAGTAAACCCTCTGTTGACGAATCCGTTGGTAAATCCATTTTATGAATCCGTTAGTGAATCTCATGGATGAGTCCGTTGGTGAACCCTTATTGACGAATCCGTTGGTGAATCGTTGAATGAATCCGTTAGTGAACTCTTTTGGATGAGTCCGTTGGTGAACCCTTGTTGACGAATCCGTTAGTGAATCCGTTGAATGAATCCGTTAGTGAACTCTTTTGGATGAGTCCGTTGGTGATCCCTTGTTGACGAATCCGTTAGTAAATAAGTTGAATGAATCCGTTAGTGAACTCTTTTGGATGAGTTCGTTGGTGAACCGTTGTTGACGAATCCGTTGGTAAATTCGTTTGATAAATCCGTTAGTGAATCCGTTGTTGACGAATCCGTTGGTAAATCCGTTTGATGAATCCGTTAGTGAATCCTCGGATGAGCCCGTTGGTGAACCCTTGTTGACGAATCCGTTGGTGAATCCGTTTGATGAATCCGTTAGTGAATCCTTTTGTGAATCCGTTAGTGAACCCCTTGAATGAGTCTGTTGGTAAACCCGTTGCTTTGTTTCAAGAAGTGGTCAATTTAGTGGCTCACCGCGGACTGAATTGCTGTTGGTGGCTGCATTTGATGTTGACTTTTCCCAGGGTGCGGGCATAGTTCACTGTGGGCAGAAAAGTATGTTTTCCTTTTAGCGAGAAAAATGTCGAGATTGACCCCGACTGTTGTAATGTGTCCGTGCGGAAACTTCGAGGCGCTGTCCGATGTGGGAAACCTTTTGACGGAATTGAGAAAACGCTTAATCGCGCCAGCAGAAACTGCTCGTTCTGTTCGAGCCAAGTTCAAAAATAGCCCAAACTCTCTGTATTCTAAGTAAAAATTCTGTGAGGAAATCATCCCAAGACGCTTCCTTTGTTCATTTGAGACCATTCTATCGAAGAATCATGTCGAGTTCTCATCAAACACCCCCTTTCGAGATGCACATGGGTGAAGAGGCCGAGGTTAGGATAGAGGCTATGGACCCAAGGAAACTGACTTATGAGTCCCATACTCATATCTCCCACTTCGTTTCTACGGGATTGGTAAGGATTTCGTCTCTCCTTGTTGATTTTTTCGCACTTTGGGGCTATGTCGTTGTTGCCCGTAACACTGCTGCAGCAACCCTTTCGATCATGGCTGCATGTTGTTGTTCTTGTTGATTTGTTGTGAAAGGAATGTTTGGACACCCATTTGCATGTTCACACACTTGTTTGCACGTGGTGATTTTGTTGAATTCTTCATGTTGGGTTCGGCCATTTTCTAGCCGTTATGCTGACGAATTTTTCCTTTGTCTCTTGTTTCCTTTCAGAGGTGGATCCGTTTGATCGAGATCCGTGGTGGGGTTCAGGCGCCCGTTTCCGTATGGAGGAAACTGCCAGAGAATGTACAGACTCGGGTGGCCGCTACATTTTTCGGTCCTTTCATTACCAGTCTGCCTTCTTTAAAGAATGATCCTGATGTGATTCAGGCTTTGAGGGAGCGATAGTGGGACACCACTCACACCTTCCACTTGCCGATGGGGGAGGTGACTATGACCCCGACTGACTTCACGGCTCTGACCGGTCTGCCTTTTTCAGGGGTACCTGTCCCTTATGGTGTTGTCGGGACTGCTAAGACACCCGCTGAGTTGTTGGATTTGGTTGATTGTGAGCTTGTGGTGAAGAACTCCCGAGTGACTTGCGGGAAGTTCCGGACTTATTTTAGAGTCCTTGAGGTTGAGTCTCGGGGAGTTACTGCTGACAGGGTCGAGGCAGTAGCCCAGTGCTTCATTTGATTTGCTCTGTCCCATACTCTGTTTGCCAATTGGGGAATCTCTGCAGCGTTATCCTTGTTGGACCTTCTGATTGACTTGGACCAGGCTGCTCAGTACAATTGGGGTGCAGCGGGCTTGGCTGCTTGCTATCACGGTATGGACCTGACCAGCCATTCGACACAGAGCTCGGTCACCGGGTTCTCCCTTGCTTGGGAGGTATACTCATTACTCTGCCCTTTTTCTGATTTCTGTCATTTCTGCACTTTCAACTGTGTTTAATTATACTTTTTCCTCTGTTTGCAGCTATAGGCTTTTACCGTTCTGGGCATGAGAGATTTCAGGATTGGGAGAGAGGGTCAGCCCCTGTATCCTGATTGTGCTAGATGGTCTTACAAGGCCAGGAATGTGAAGACTAGCACCGCCCCCATCAGCTTGGTTTCAGCCCGGCAGTATTTGGATGGTCTGAGGTCTGAGTTCGTGTCTCAGTCATTGTTCCCCTGGAGACCGATATATGGTGCCATAGAGCATACTCTGCTGCCCACTCGCTCTAGGTTGCTGATGAGTTCAGTGGAGTGCATGGCTATGTACTTGGGAGAGAGAGTGTACCGGAAGCACATGAGCCAGATGGTGGATTATCATAACCCGCCTAGGCCGGCGGTCCCAGAGTTTCCTCCTTTTTGTCCTCGTAACTGGGGAGCACTGTCTGAGGATGACAGGGCCATGTACGTGGTAGGGGTTGATGCTACCCCTTTCATTTATCTTTATCAGGATTATGGCCTCTTCCGGGCGAACCACTTGATGCCGGGCTTTATGTATGCCGATCCTCGAGGAACACATCCTGCCCCTTCGACTTCTGCATAGTTTTACCCTACCGGTGCAGGTTATTGCTTTGATCCTCCTCTGCCTCCTTCGTATTATACCTACTCCAACTTTTGAGTTGTTGATGAGCAAAGGGAGATTGTCCCTGAAGATATGTCACCGAAGAGGGAGCCCCCAGCCCAGACTGCTGTGGTATGACTTTTACTTTTCTTGCACCTTTCTGAGTATGGCCCACCTTTCTGTTCTAGTCTATCTCATCTCAGTACACTGATGCAGTTTCTTGTTTCTTTTGTGATAGGTACCCGTGGCTGCTTATAGGTACATAGGTCGCCAGAACAAGGGGATGAGGAGCAGGCTGCGCCGTCTGGAGGAGAGAGTCCTGGAGCTTTGTAGAGACATGACTAATTTGACCAGAGAGGCTGCAGGGACCGTGACTGGAGCTGCTAGAGGCATGGCTCGGGGTTCCCGTGGCATGGGGCGAGGTTGCAGAGATACGGCCCTTGATGTGGATGAGGCCGTGCCAGCTAGGCAGTCACTGAGCAGGAGCTTGAGCCGCGGAGGTGCTAGTTCATCGACCAGGGTACCAAAGAGGGCCCGTCACGAGATCGTTGTTTAGGAGTCTGAAGAAGAGTCTGATGATGACGTTGAAGCGGCAAAGCGGTGATGCGGGGGATGAGTACAGTGCCACTGGGGATGATTCGGAGTAGAATGGGGAGGACGAGTGCCTGGACAATTTATTTTTTTAACATGTAATAACCTTTAGCACATATTTACAATCCTAGCTATTTTATCTACATTTTTTATGTTTTATTTAGACTCGATCTTAGGTGTTGACTCTTTACAAATAAAATGTGTGCCCAAAGTGTTCCACTTGTTGCGGGTGAATGAATGCTGCTTTGTTGCTGTAGATTCTGAACTGTTGCAGGTTGAAGGTGTTGAAAATGCCTGGGCTGCTGCTGAACTGACAAAGGCATGTTCTGTTCTGTCGTCTGTGAGAGGCGCGCGCATCTGGACTTTGATGCGGGAGGCGCGCGCGTTTCACCTTCAAAGGAGGAGGCTCCCGCATCTGGGCTGCTGATTTACAGCACCTTTCTTTTCTGAACTAGGTTGTCTAACAGCTATAAATTTGAACTCATTTCGATCAGTTTGGTCACACAGCAATATTCTGCACTACTTCTCATCTCTTTAGGTCCCCAATTCTAGTCAAGAATGGCCCCCATGACTTTTTCCTTTGAGGTGAAAGTGTCCGTCCCCGAAGGTGAGCAAGTGAAGTCCGTCCCGATGGTGAAGACACGCTCGAGTGTCTTTGACCATTTGGGGAGGCCCAATGAGGTTGTTGCGGAGATTTCGAAGCCAATGGTTCACGTTGAAGCCCCTAGGCCACATTATTTTCCGAAGAATAAAAGAGGCAAAAGGTAAGGGCCATTCTCCTCATGTGTGGAAGCGTCCTTACAAGGCTCCGGTCAAGGCTTCTTTTGACAAAGGCAAAGGGAAAGGGAAGGTCGTTGATGAAGCTCCGTCCCGTCCTAGTGTCTTCTCTCGTCTTGGCGGTTCCGAGAGTGCTCCACCCCCAATCAAGAAGATCAAAGGCCATGGCAAGAAGCAATGGGTTCCCAAACCAAAGAAAGATTAGATTTTTCTTTGTACCCTAAGAGATTGTAATTAATAGACCACTTGTTTAGGATTTAACGTTTTATTATCTTTTATTGCATTTTGTTATGACTTGATTGGGTAATAATTTATGTTTTAGACCGTACCCGAAGGTTTCCTACGTTCCTCTAGTAGAGAGGCTTAGGTCTCCGTAGTTCAAACAAATGAAGACCTTTTTTTTTCTTTTTTTTTGTGTGTGCACCCTTTTTTTTGCCTAGACCGCCCTTTCGGGTTTCAATCTAGCGGGCTTCTTTTTTGCACGTGCTCTAATTTTTGCCTAGGCCGCCCTTGCGGGTTTTCAACCTGTTTTTTTTTTTTTTTTGGTCTTCATTTGTTAAGCGTAGAACTTCTTGAGCTTGTCGAGGTTGACCTCCTTTGGCAATTGATCGCCATCCAAGTCTACGAGTCGGACTGCACCACCGCTTAGTATCTTCTTGACCACGTAAGGACCGATCCATCGAGGTCCCCATTTCCCAAGGGGATTCATGGCATTGGGGGGATGTTGTCTTAGGACTAGATCTCCCACTTTGATATTTCGAGGTTTCACCTTCTTGTTGAAAGCTCTTGCCATTCTTTGTTGGTAAGCCCTTGTGCGTTCGAACGCTTTTAATCTCTTTTCGTCGAGTAGGGCTAGTTGCTCGTATCGACTTTGCATCCAATCGACCTCGTTGACTTGGTTCTCAAGTAAGACCCATAGAGAAGGAACCTCGAGTTCGACCGGGAGTATGGCTTCAGAACCATAAACCAATGAGTAAGGAGTTTCTTCCGTTGCTGACCGTATTGATGTGCGGTAGCCCCACAATACTAGTGGTAATTTCTCGGGCCAATCCCTTCCTGTTGAAGCCATTTTTCGTATGATGACTTCGATTGTCTTATTTTCTGCTTCGACCGCTCCATTTGATTGGGGGCAGTACGGGGATGACTTGTGCTTGGTGATTTTGTGGTTAACCAAAAGTGCATCCATTTCTTTCTCGAAGTGAGAGCCATTATCGGAGATGATCTCATGGGGGACACCATATCGGCACATAATGTTGTTCCTCACGAATTCAGCCACTTTCTTGGCGTTGAGAACTCGGTAAGCTTGTGCTTCGACCCATTTTGTGAAATAGTCTACGGCCACAAGGATGAATGACTGTCTGTTGCTCCCAGTAGGATGGACTTTGCCGATGATATCTATGCCCCAACAAGAGAATGGCCAAGGTGTGGTCATATTGTGCAGTTGTGAAGGCGGAGCATGTTGTAGATTAGCATGGAACTGGAACTTGGCGCATTTCTTGACTTTTTCGATGCAGTCTCTTTTCATTGTAGTCCAATAGTAACCAATACGAAGTATCTTCTTGGCTAACATAATCCCATTCATGTGGGGTCCACACTCGCCTTCATGGACTTCGTGCATGATTTCTTGAGCTCCGGACTCGTTTGCACATAAAAGATTGATCCCCTGATGATGTCTCTTGTAGACTCGGTTTCCAATTAACACATATCTGGCGGCTAGCTTTTGTAGTGCTACTCGAGTTTTCCCATTGCTATTGTCGGGGAAGGTGCCGTTGTTGAGGAAGTTCATGATGTCAGTGTACCACGGGGGGTTATCCTGGACTTCATTGATCTCAACGTTCATACAGTATGCCGGACTGGTCCTCCTTGAAATTTTGAAGGGTTTCACCATTTTTCCTTTGGGAATCTCAACCAGTGAGGTTATAGTAGCCAAAGCATCGTGTAGATACCCTGATCTCGCACCCCTAAAAACCCACCTTGAATCGGTCTAAACCCGAAAATTGACCTAAAACCCTCGATTTGGCTGTGCGGGACTGCCGTGAGCCTTATCGGTGCATCGAATGGATAAACGGACTTCAAATTCATGATCAGAGCAAAAAAACGAGCAAACAGGCAAAAATTTCGTTTTTCGAGGTGCGGGACCGGAAACGGGGCCCGCAACCCCCCGAACTGCTCGCTGTTATCCATTCTGTGCATTAAAATATATTATTACCTTTCCTTGCTAATTGACATATTTCAGATATACCGGCGTGACCACAAAATTATTCCAAGCAACTTTCATGTTGGACCACGGACAACCGGGACACCGGAGCGCGCACGACGGAGCGGAAAGACGGAGCCGGAAGATGGTTATCCAAATTGGAAAATATCTCAAAATATCTTATCAACTGGTCAGAAGAACAAAAAAATATATTGTCGTTCCTTGCTATAATATTTCAATATAGGCTCAGAAAAATATTCGAGCAACTCATGTTGGACTCGCTACAACCGGGACACCGACGCATTACGAGCAGCTCGCCGGAAAGAACAAAAAAAATTCAAAATATATCGCAAGAAAGGAATTATATCGTTCCTTGCTCATAAAAATATTTCAGATATACGGCCTGACCAGAAAAATATTCCGAGCAACTTTCATGTTGGACTCGCGGACACCGGGACACCGGAGACGCGCACAACGTGCAGTTGCGGAGCGGAAAGCCGGAACAGAGATAAGGAAGATGACTTTAAGCCTTAGTCAAGAAGGATAGATGATGAATCCACCAATTTACAACCTCCCCCCTCAAGTTACAACCAATTTACCACCTCCCTCCTCCTATATACACCACTCTCATCAATTTCAAAAAGGGAGACATAAAAACAAAAAGAAAAAAAAAAACCTACCATCCTCCACTCTCATTCTCTCTCAACAAGAACACCACCACCACACCACCACTCATACACCACCCCTACACCACCCATAAATCACCAAACAAACCACAAAAAACACATCAAAGCCAAAACTTTAATCAAACACAAAGCAAAAAGAAAAGAAAAAGTCTTCCCTTGGTTGACAAAGGGAGCACCCATAATCTCAAAAGCTAGGTAAAACTCTATGTAAACCTTGGCTCTTTAGATATGTAAGCAATATTGGGAGTGGTTTGGAACCTAGTCAAATAATGACTAGGTTTCCTTCATCTTCCATGTTTTTTTTAGCTTTGTAAAACTTTGTTTATGTATATAAATGATGATCATGTGATGCTAATACTCAGTTTATTATGTTTATATATGTTCATAATAGTCATAATATTCATATGCTTTAATTTGTGTATGAAAATCTTCATGTTTCTCTCAAAGGGCGTAAATCTGCCCTCTTTGGCTTTCCTTCATGATCATGCATGTGAAAATCATTATTTGTTGAGAAATAGTGTCACGACCCGAAAACTAGGCTCTGTTTTATTAGTAATAAATAATTATTATTTATTTATTTGCTTATTTAATTGTTTAAATTATTATTTAATTAATAATTTATGTGTGCATTTTATGTGTTATAATAATTTATGCCTAGCATTTTATTTGAGTCATTTGGGTTAGTGTAGTATTGTTGGGTCTTAATTGTTAGTAGGGAGTGTAAGTATTTGTGTTAGTAGATGGGGAAGGGGGCCTAAGTGTAAGTTTTCAAATCCTTTCTCCTACTCCCTCCCTACTCCTTCTCTTCTTCCTCACCTCTCCTTACTTCCATTCCCAGCTCATTTCTCTCTCTCTCCAAAGAAAAAGGTAAGGATTATTCTCTCCCTTCTCTCTTCAATCTAACCCTCTTCCTCTTGTTATTTCTCATTTCTTAAAACATGAAACTTGTTTAGATCGTCGTTAGGATCGTAGAGGGCTAAAAATATTCGAGTTCCGGCAACTTTGAGAAAATTCAGGTAAGTTGCTTTTCCCCCATTTTTATACTAAAATGTTCATATCATGCTTATATAATGCTTGAGTTGTTATATTTGAAGTTTGGTTGAGTTTAGAATTTATTTGGAATTTAATTGAGTTTTGGTCAAAAATGGTGATTTTATGAATGTTGGGTTTGATTCTTGGTTTTGGTTGATAAATGGTGTTGTTAAGGCCGCCTTTTGGTTAAATAATTGTTTGGGTACCTTGGGGATCTTGTTGGTTGTGTTTGATTTTGAGTGTTGTGTGAAATGGGTAAGAAAATGAAGAACCCAGCTCTGTTTTCCCGGCCAAGAACCAAACCAGGCGCCCGCCCGGGTTGGACCAGGCGCCCACCTACACCCCCTTTTCCAGCGGCCAGACCTTCTGGTCAAATGAGCGCCCGCCCGCCCCATGCCAGGCGCCCGCCCGCCCCCTATTTCAGAATTCACCCTTTTGCTTGGTTTAGGACTTAGGGCTTAACTAGTTTAGGTTTTATTCTTCTAATTTACCTAAGTTAACATCGTGGAACACTTTATTAATTGGAATTGATTCTTTTGTGAATAATTATGTTACGGAATTTGATTAAGTATCATTTTGGGAATGTGGTCCACCCTTGATGTGTTGTTTGGATTGGTTTACCTTTGTGGTAATTTAATTGGAATAGTTCCCTACTTTGGAATCAATAGTTGTGTATCGTGCTAGTATTTTATTACTTAGCTTTTATTTGAAAGTCCAGCTGGTTATTTGTGTATCGAGTCAGGTAATGCATAATGCTATAATGGCACAAGCCAAGTCCAGTATAGCATCGCCCATTGGTCCTTCTTTCCTCATCCAGATTGGCCTTGGATGGGATGAGCTAGCTCCTTTTGTGAGTATTCTAGCTAGGCGTTTTGGAGCATGACTTTGTGGCATGGCTCCCGCCCTTTGTGGCACGTTACTTGGTTATTGGTTCCGGTACCGGGGGTTTTCTCTTCAGGCTTTCGTGCTATTGTGAAGATGTTGATTGATGGTTATTGAAGTTGCGCAGCGACCTTTATTTGGTTATATCAGTTGGGAAACCTTGGCTAATATCCTTTGTTAAATATTTATTTCCGCTACTATCTGTTAATTGATAAATGCTATGTGCTAAGTGATATTTGTTATTGTTTATTGCTTATTGCATATTAGCATGTCATGTAGTTGCATTAGTAACTTATTGAGATTTATCTCACCCCCTTTCTTTTTATCTTTGTTTTTCCTTAACCCCCCCCAGGACCAAGGAATTACACTCGCTGATCACGAGGACGTCGCGAGGGTTGAGCTTTTGGGGCAAGTGTATATTGGTGGGTTTACATTATGTAAATGTGTAACTCTTTTGGGGATAGTTGTACCACACTTTGACGTCACTAAGATTTGTATATTTTATTATTTTGTAGTGTGAGCTTATGGGGCTTACACTAGTTCATTGTTGTTGTTAAATTGTTTTCCAAAACCTTGTGTTATCATCTTTTGATATGAAATGAAATTTTTATCTCCGATATTTTGGTATTTTGATTAGTAAGTCGACGTCCAGCTCGCGCACTCCGGGCCCGCGGGTTCGGGGGTCGTGACAGTTGGTATCAGAGCCTGTTTTGGCTCTAAATATAAGTCTAGGTGGACTAGTATGACCTAGGAGGGTAGTTGTGTTCAGAGTGAGTAACGGTTGATGTTTTCTGCAGGTAATTGTTCTCAATGGCTAGAAGAAGAACAGGTGAAGGTTCTAGTGGGACTCAGAATCAGAATGATCTTCGGGAAGAGAACCGTGCCATGTTCCAAGGCATGTTTGAGGCGGCCATGAAGGCAATTCATGACCAAGGACCGAGAGTAGAGCAAGCACCACCACCCCGATATGGTTTGGAGCAATTCTTGAAACTTAAACCGGCAGAGTTCGATGGTGAGCCCGATGTGAAGAAGGCCGAACTATGGGTTGAGTCTATGGAGAAAATTTATGATGTGCTTGGGTAAACCCGGACGAGGATAGAGTCCGGTTTGCGGCTTATAAGCTTGTGGGTGCCGCCGAGCATTGGTGGAAAGGGGTTAAAGCGAGTTGGGATGACACTCACACAGTGTATCCATGGGAATTGTTTGTGCGGAAGTTCAAAGAGCATTTTATTCCGGTAGTGGACCAGAACCGAAAGGAGATCGAAACTACTCAACTTGGAGCAAGGTTTGTTGTCTATAGCTCAATACTCGGCTAAGTTCACAGAATTTGCCCGGTATTGTGACTATCTTGTGAGGACCGAAGAACAGAAAGCTATGAGATTTATTCGGGGTTTGAAGACTTCTATCCGTACTCAACTTATAGCTCAGAGGATTGTGACATTCCAGGATGCGGTAGACCGTGCATACTTAATTGAGCAAGACATAGAGGAGCATAAGAAGAAGGTCGAGGTGACTAACTCTAGCAAGCCGGGAGGGCAAGGTAAGTCACAACCAGGGTTGATAACCGAGGTAACTTTGGGGGACAATCTCAGTCCCGAGGACAACAAAACCCAAGGAACCTGGGCACTACTTCCGGGAACCAAGGGAACCAAAATAGGAGGCTTTGTTCCTATTGCCAAAAGGAAGGTCATTCTGAGGACCGGTGTTGGAAGAAACAGGGGAAATGTATTAGCTGTGGGCAGTTGGGGCATTTCGCGAAGGATTACCCGATATTCAGAAGTCAACCATCCGGGTCAGGAGTTGGTACTACTCAGGGTCAGAAAAGGGATGCTACGGGGAAGCCCAAGGTCCAAGGAAGGGTATTTGCCATGAATCAACAATAGCTACGATGATCCTTCTGTTATTGGAGGTATTGTTTCTGTGTTTAATGTGAGCGCCCGAGTGTTAGTTGATCCAGGATCATCTCATTCTTACATTTCTGTGCAATTTGCTTCTTTGTTAAATGCTGCATCTGAGTCTTTGCCTTATGTGCTAGAGGTGTCGACCCCTATAGGAGAATGTTTGGTGACTGATAAAGTCTTTCGTGCATGTGATGTGCTTATATGTGGTCGTGTCTTATGTGCGGACTTGGTAGTCCTTCCCATTCAAGACTTTGATGTTATTTTGGGTATGGATTGGTTAAGCAAGTTTCATGCTTCCGTTGATTGTTGTAAGAAAGTTGATACTTTTTCTATTCCCGATGTGCCTAAATTTGTTTTTGAGGCTAGCCCTTTGAGTAGAAAACTTCGTTTAATTTCTTATGTGAAAGCGAGAAAATTGTTGCATCGTGGTTGTGAGGGGTATTTGGCTAGTGTTCTTGATACTAGGAAAGAATCCCTAGTTTGGAGAGTGTTCGGGTAGTTAGGGATTTCCCGATGTTTTCTCTTCTGAATATAATATGCCTCCCGATCGTGAGATAGAATTTTGTATAGATCTTTTGCCGGGTATGGCTCCGATTTCAAAGGCACCGTATAGGTTGGCTCCCGTAGAGTTGAAGGAACTAAAGGTTCAGTTGCAAGAGTTGCTTGATCGAGGGTTTATCTGCCCTAGTGTTTCCCGTGGGGAGCACCGGTTTATTTGTGCGGAAGAAAGACGGTTCTTTGAGATTGTGTATCGATTACCGGAAGTTGAATCAGGTTACGGTGAAGAACAAGTATCCTCTACCTCACATTGATGATTTATTTGATCAGCTTCAAGGCTCAGTTGTGTTTTCTAAACTTGATTTGAGGAGTGGGTACCATCAATTGAAGATTCGATCGGAAGATGTTCCGAAGACTGCTTTTCGCACTCGGTATGGTCATTACGAATTCTTGGTTATGCCATTTGGGTTGACGAACGCGCCTGCCGTATTTATGGATTTGATGAACCGGGTTTTCCATCCTTATCTTGATTCGTTCGTGGTGGTCTTTATTGATGATATACTCGTCTACTCTAAATCTAGAGAGGAGCACGAGCAACATTTGAGAACAGTGTTATCCGTTCTTGCGAGGGAACAATTGTTTGCGAAGTTTAGTAAATGCGAATTTTGGCTTGAGAAAGTGTCATTTCTGGGCCATGTGATTTCTAAAGACGGGATTTCTGTGGATCCTTCAAAGATAGAAGCCATAGTGGATTGGAAGAGATCCGAGTCAGTGACCGAGATCAGAAGTTTTCTGGGTTTAGCCGGTTATTACAGAAGATTCATTGAAGGGTTTTCGAGGATCGCTGCTCCGATGACTCAGTTGACCCGGAAGGATGTACCGTTTGTGTGGAGTGAAAAATGTCAAAACAGTTTTGAGGAATTGAAGAAGAGGTTGACTACTGCACCGATTCTTGCATTACCGAATGGGAATGACGACTTAGTAATTTACAATGATGCTTCGAAAGAGGGTTTGGGTTGTGTTTTGATGTAGAGTGGGAAAGTGATTGCGTATGCTTCGAGGAAGTTGAGCCCGAGTGAACAGAATTATCCTACTCACGACATGGAGTTAGCGGCTTTTGTATTTGCGCTGCACAAATGGAAGCACTACCTTTATGGGGCGAAGTTTGAAATTTTCACCGATCACAAGAGTTTGAAATACCTCTTCTCTCAGAAGGAATTGAACAAACCGACAGCGTCGATGGATGGAACTTTAAAGGATTATGATTGTACAATTTCTTATCATCCGGGGAAGGCGAATGTGGTAGCCGATGCGATTAGTAGAAAGTCTTATGTGGCCTCGATGATGGTTCGAGAGTGGAAAATGCTTGAGGATGTTCGAGATTGGTGTCCTCGTGAATCGAGACATGGGGCTATTTTTGCCAATATTAGGGTGTCTCCGACCCTAATTCAGAGGATAAAAGAAGCTCAGAAAGAAGATCCCGAGTTAGTGAAAGTAATGGGTAAATTGAAGGAGAAGAATTTCGAGGATTTTTCTTTGAGTCCGGTTGGAGTGTTGACTTTCCGTGGACGTTTGTGCGTACCCGATGTTGGTGGGATAAAGAGACAAGTTTTAGATGAAGGTCACAAATCGAGAAATACTATTCATCCGGGTAGTACGAAGATGTACCAGAATTTGAAGCAACATTTTTGGTGGAATAATATGAAAAGAGAAATAGCGGAGTATGTTTCGAAGTGTCTAACTTGTCAGCAGGTCAAAGCCGAGCATCAGAGACCCGCGGGACTACTTCAGCCGTTAGAGATTCCCGAGTGGAAATGGGAGCATGTGACCATGGATTTCATTATGGGACTACCTCGTACCCGTAGGAAGTATGACAGTGTTTGGGTAATAGTGGATAGATTGACCAAGAGTGCCCATTTCTTGCCTATTGACATCAGATATTCGATGGAAAAGCTTGCGACCCTTTACATTGATGAGATTGTAAGATTGCATGGGATTCCGGTTAGCATCGTGTCAGATCGAGACCCGAGGTTTACTTCTAGATTTTGGAAGGCGTTTCAGGAAGCTTTGGGTACAGATTTGCGATTCAGCACAGCTTTTCACCCTCAGACCGACGGTCAATCCGAGAGGACCATTCAGATTTTGGAGGATATGTTGCGAGCTTGTTCGATAGACTTTTCCGATTCTTGGGATAGACATTTACCGTTAGTGGAATTCTCGTACAACAACAGTTATTAGGCTAGTATCGAGATGGCACCGTATGAGGCCTTGTATGGAAGAAAGTGTAGATCGCCTATTTGTTGGAACGAGGTCGGTGAAGCAAAAGTTTTGGGTATTGATTTGCTTCGGGATTCGGTTGTTAAAGTCAAAGTTATCTGGGATAGATTGAAAACAGCCCAGAGTCGACATAAGAGCTATGCAGATAACCGAAGGCGAGATCTTAGTTTTCAGACCGGTGATTTTGTGTTCTTGAAGGTATCTCCGAAGGTAGGTATCCGAAGGTTCGGGAAGAAGGGTAAATTGGCTCCGAAGTTTGTTGGACCGTTTGAGATTTTGGGAAAGGTTGGACTTCTAGCGTATCGACTTGCGTTACCGCCATCTTTAGACCGGTTGCACAACGTCTTTCACGTTTCTATGCTTCGGAAGTATCCGTGACTCCAAAGTCCAAGAATTGAGAAACAAGAGCATTCCGTTGGTTAGAATTCTTTGGAGGAATCATCATATTGAGGAATCAACTTGGGAGCTTCGAGATGAGATCGAGAGGAAATATCCGTGGCTTTTTAATTCGGGTAAGTCTCGTTAAAATTCGGGTCGAATTTTCTTTAAGGGGGAGTGAATGTCACGACCCGAAAACTAGGCTCTGTTTTATTAGTAATAAATAATTATTATTTATTTATTTGCTTATTTAATTGTTTAAATTATTATTTAATTAATAATTTATGTGTGCATTTTATGTGTTATAATAATTTATGCCTAGCATTTTATTTGAGTCATTTGGGTTAGTGTAGTATTGTTGGGTCTTAATTGTTAGTAGGAAGTGTAAGTATTTGTGTTAGTAGATGGGGAAGGGGCCTAAGTGTATGTTTTCAAATCATTTCTCCTACTCCCTCCCTACTCCTTCTCTTCTTCCTCACCTCTCCCTACTTCCATTCCCAGCTCATTTCTCTCTCTCTCCAAAGAAAAAGGTAAGGATTCTTCTCTCCCTTCTCTCTTCAATCTAACCCTCTTCCTCTTGTTATTTCTCATTTCTTAAACATGAAACTTGTTTAGATCGTCGTTAGGATCGTAGAGGGCTAAAAATATTCGAGTTCCGGCAACTTTGAGAAAATTCAGGTAAGTTGCTTTTCCCCCATTTTTATACTAAAATGTTCATATCATGCTTATATAATGCTTGAGTTGTTATATTTGAAGTTTGGTTGAGTTTAGAATTTATTTGGAATTTAATTGAGTTTTGGTCAAAAATGGTGATTTTATGAATGTTGGGTTTGATTCTTGGTTTTGGTTGATAAATGGTGTTGTTAAGGCCCCCTTTTGGTTAAATAATTGTTTGGGTACCTTGGGGATCTTGTTGGTTGTGTTTGATTTTGAGTGTTGTGTGAAATGGGTAAGAAAATGAAGAACCCATCTCTATTTTCCCGGCCAAGAACCAGACCAGGCGCCCGCCCGGGTTGGACCAGGCGCCCGCCTACACCCCCTTTTCCAGCGGCCAGACCTTCTGGTCAAATGAACGCCCGCCCGCCCCATGCCAGGCGCCCGCCCGCCCGCCCCATGCCAGGCGCCGGCCCGCCCCCTATTTCAGAATTCTCCCTTTTGCTTGGTTTAGGACTTAGGGCTTAACTAGTTTAGGTTTTATTCTTCTAATTTACCTAAGTTAACATCGTGGAACACTTTATTAATTGGAATTGATTCTTTTGTGAATAATTATGTTATGAATTTGATTAAGTATCATTTTGGGAATGTGGTCCACCCTTGATGTGTTGTTTGGATTGGTTTACCTTTGTGGTAATTTAATTGGAATGGCTCCCTACTTTGGAATCAATAGTTGTGTATCGTGCTAGTATTTTATTACTTAGCTTTTATTTGAAAGTCCAGCTGGTTATTTGTGTATCGAGTCAGGCAATGGATAATGCTATAATGGCACAAGCCAAGTCCAGTATAGCATCGCCCATTGGTCCTTCTTTCCTCATCCAGATTGGCCTTGGATGGGATGAGCTAGCTCCTTTTGTGAGTATTCTAGCTAGGCGTTTTGGAGCATGACTTTGTGGCATGGCTCCCGCCCTTTGTGGCACGTTACTTGGTTATTGGTTCCGGTACCGGGGGTTTTCTCTTCAGGCTGTCGTGCTATTGTGAAGATGTTGATTGATGGTTATTGAAGCTGCGCAGCGACTTTTATTTGGTTATATCAGTTGGGAAACCTTGGCTAATATCCTTTGTTAAATGTTTATTTCCGCTGCTATCTGTTAATTGATAAATGCTATGTGCTAAGTGATATTTGTTATTGTTTATTGCTTATTGCATATTAGCATGTCATGTAGTTGAATTAGTAACTTATTGAGATTTATCTCACCCCTTTCTTTTTATCTTTGTTTTTCCTTAACCCCCCCCCCCAGGACCAAGGAATTAGACTCGCTGATCACGAGGACGTCGCGAGGGTGAGCTTTTGGTGCAAGTGTATATTGGTGGGTTTACATTATGTAAATGTGTAACTCTTTTGGGGATAGTTGTACCACACTTTGACGTCACTAAGATTTGTATATTTTATTATTTTGTAGTGTGAGCTTATGGAGCTTACACTAGTTCATTGTTGTTGTTAAATTGTTTTCCAAAACCTTGTGTTATCATCTTTTGATATGAAATGAAATTTTTATCTCCGATATTTTGGTATTTTGATTAGTAAGTCGACGTCCAGCTCGCGCACTCCGGGCCCTCGGGTTCGGGGGTCGTGACAAATAGCTCTTGGATAATGTTGTTAACATGTTAAATATCAAAGTCCTTGAGTTTCATGCCTT
The DNA here is from genome assembly GCA_026119855.1 of Campanula takesimana. Classification (NCBI taxonomy): domain Eukaryota; kingdom Viridiplantae; phylum Streptophyta; class Magnoliopsida; order Asterales; family Campanulaceae; genus Campanula; species Campanula takesimana. The sequence continues at coordinate 432,688 of JAOWBW010000531.1, read as the reverse complement.
GGTTTGAAGATATAGTAGTGGTTTGAGGTCTATAATCATTCCTCATATAATCAGTTTTTACTTTCTGTATAGAGTCTTGATTTTATGAGCTTGTAAATCCATCTTAGATTGGTTTTCTGGTTTAGGTCAAAGAACAAAGGTTGTTCATAACATGTTGAAATATATGATCCTAAAGTTTCATGTTTAGATTCCATGCCTAGATCATATTTTCATTCATAAATTTGGGTCTCAGTGATTCTGAGTTGTTTATTCACTGTGGTACCTTGCTGTGTTCTTGGGCTTCAAACTTGATGAAAAATAATTTTATGGACAAAGATCAAAACATGGATTTTGTTCTACACAACTCAGGATGATTTAATATTTTTTTATACATTTTTTTGATCACTTGAAGTGCTCCTTTCAAACATATGTTTCAAACTCAAAAATTCAAATTCTGCACTTCCAGTTTCTGACATTGAAATGTCAGAAACCTTTTGAACCACTAAAACTCATCCTATGAACTCCAAATTTTGGGATATTCATGTTTTATTCGTGGTCTTAAACATTTGTTCTTTTGGTTTTGTCATATTCCCAAGCTAAGATGGTGAAAATTGGTGATAAACATGCTAAGGTTTCTGTTTGCCTTTTCTGGGCTAATTTTGTGATCACTTTATTGCATGTGTTTGGGGCCTAAACTTGGTCCAAAAAGTCTACAAAAACTCCTTGTGATCCCTAGTATTCAGGGATTAACCCCCAATTTTTAGTTTTGGAATCGGATTGATTTTAGGACAGGTACGACGGCTCGGGGACGGAAAGTGTCACCGAAATCAACAAAAGCACCGTCGAGGATATTTATTATTATTTGTGGGATTTGTCTCCCCTATTTTTTGTCGCGACCCCGAACCCCGCGGGCCCGAGACGAGACCGCGATCTGGACGTCGACTTAAACAATAAACTCTAAAAATAATGGAGATAAAAAATTTTCTTTTATACCCAAAAGATGATAACACAAGGTTTTGTAAATCAACTTGAACAACAAAAGTAAAACTAGTATAAACTCCATAAGCTTATACACCAAAGTTACAAAATACACAAAATCCTAGTGACGTCAATGTTTGGTACAAATATCCCAAAAGGTTACACCATTGATATAATGTAACCCAACCTATAACAACTTTCCCCAAAAGAATGTATCCACACTCGACGTCCTCTTTCTCGTGATCAGCGAGACTAATCCTTAGCACCTGGGGGGGGTTAAGGAAAACAAAGATAAAAGAAAGGGGGTGAGATAAATCTCAATAAGTTACTAATGCAACTACATGACATGCTATGATGCAATATACAGTAATAAATCATAGCTAGCACATAGCATTATCACATAACAGATAGCAGCAGAAATAACACACATAACAAAGGATATTAGCCAAGGTTTCAAACCGATACATCCAAATAAAGGATCGCTGCGCAGCTTCAATAATCAACCATAAACATCTTCATAATAGCATGAAAGCTGAAGATAAATCCCCGGTACCGGAACCAATAACCATAAGAGTGTCACAAAGGAGAAGAGCCATGCCACAAAGTCATGCTCGGTAGCTAGATACATTCACAAAGGAAGCTAACTTGTCTTTTCAAGGCCAATTCTGGAAAAGGGGTATAGAAGGGGCAAAACAATGGTCAACATTATAATGGACTTGGCTTTGCCATTATAATCTTTCCCATCGCCCGATGCAACAAATATGCCAGCTGGGCTTCCAAATAAATGCTAAGTAATAATATATTAGCACGATAAATAACAAAGGATTCCAAAGTAGGGAATCATACCAAATGATCATCACAAAGATAAGTCAAACCAACAATACCTCAATAAGATGTTCCAAAATCCCATTAACACTTAATTGATTTCAAACACAAACTTGATCACAAGGACCCAATTCTATCACTAGAGTGTACTACAATGTTCACAAGGTCAAACTAGGAGGACACCCAAGACTTAGACCAAAACGCATTCTTCAATCACACGAAATAACAAATGAAAACTTTCAGAGGTTCTGTGCGGCGCCCAAAAGGGACTGTGCGGTCGCCCAAAAAGCCCTCAAACAAGAACAAAACCTTTCAGATAGATGTGCGGTCGTCCAGACATTTTTGGGCGGTCGCCCAATCTTCTGAATTGCCGGAATTCGGCAAGGAAGAACTGGGTTCTTCATTTCTTACCCAATTCACACAATACTCAAAATCAACACAACCAACAAGTTCCAAAATGTACCAAAACCACTTATAAACTAGTATGGGGATCCAAACAACACCATTTATCAACCAAAACCAAAAATCAAATCCAACATTCATAAAATCACCATTTTTGACCAAAACTCAAATAAATTCCAAATAAT
>JAOWBW010000531.1:323273-430219 GCA_026119855.1 Campanula takesimana | reverse complement strand
GAAGTGCCAAACAGACACTCGTTACTTCCTCCACCATGAAAGCCGAGTTCGTTGCTTATTTCGAGCATCCAATCAAGCTATATGGCTGTATAATTCACTAAGGGACTGCGTATTGTCGATAGCGTCGAAAGACCTATTAAGCTATATTGTGACAATAGGGCAGCGGTCTTGTACTCCAACAATAACAAGAGCTCGTCAAAGTCTAAACACATTGACATTAAATTTCTTGTTGTAAGAGAGATGGTACAAAAAGAACAAATAGAAATACAACTTATTGGTACAACTCTATGTTAGCGGATCCGTTACTAAGGCGTTATCACCTTTAGTGTTTCACGAGCATGTTGCTCATATGGGTGTAACAACTTTTGATAACATTTAATATAGTGGAGTTTGTGTTGTTTCTTCAATTTATTGTTCTTTATTTAGAGTTTGATCTCATTTGGTTAAAGTTGGACTAGTTGGAGAATATGTATATATTCATTATGTTCCATGCTACACATCTATACTTTTGATCTATGTCATTTAGTTAGAATTTGTATATGTGATTATAGTGGGTTTAGTTGCGAATCAATTACAACGGCTGCCTCTTTAGTCCTATACTTATATGGCTAATGTACGAGATTGTTATAGATGACAACAAAGTGCACATAAGTGTTGTCATTTATGTTATATCATGATTTAAAAGGATAAATGTTTTGCAACCCAAGGGGAGATTGTTAGATCATTATGGCTTGCAACACAAATTATTTAGCACTTCCATAAATAAAATCATGTCTATGATATTAATATAAAGTATAGTCAACAATAATAAAATGTGTAGAATTCCTTTTGATGTATAATTATCTAATTGTGATGGGCAAAAAGGGTAATACAACATCATCAAGCTTGAAAGGGTGGCTTGAAAGGGTGTGGTCCCTAAGAAAATATCACCTGTCTCTTATATAAAGGGTCTTCCATACAACCCTAGAGACTACTTGATTTCTTATTCTCTCATACTAAATAAATCTTTATTATTGCTAAGAAGACATTGTGAGTTTAAGAGACATTATCATTTAGAAGATCATTTCCTACATATTCTTCTTCATCTATATTCTCCCGAAAGATATCAACATGGATTCAACAGGTATATTCCTAACGCTTCCGCTCCATCTCTTCCTCAATCTGTTACTAAATATGAGTGTGGCATTCAGGGGTATATTATTGTTCCAACATAATATGCCCCTAATATATAAATTAACTCATGTGCATGCTAATCTACCTAATAATTAAATCATATTCATATTTTTAATTAAATTGAATAATGTCTTATACATTGATTAACATAATTAAATTGAACATTATATTCATTTTTACTTTCATAATTCAATAAAAATAATACACTTTCCGTCTTGAAATAAATGTCACCCCCTTTTTGTACTTATTTCGAAAGAACATATTTATTCCGAGACAGGGGGAATTAATTCATAATATTTTATAACACGTGCCCAACTCCTCCCCTATTTTATTTCATTTTTTCTTTGGAATCTCCACCCTATTTTCTCAATAAGTTAATCAACAAATATAATTAAAAAATGTATATAAACCTTGAAAGAAAAAAAAAAACAAATAATGAAATCTACAAGAAAAAAATTCACAAATCTTCCCTAAATGCGTTAAATATGAGCTAGAAATAAAAACATTTTGGCCTAAAACCATGATACACACAAATGATAGTATATGGAAAGGGTGGGTAATTTGGGGTTATAAAAATTTTAATCAAGAGTGATTATAGGCATGTTTCCAAATAAGTGAGGAAAAGTAACATTTTCTTGGCTTTCTGGCTTTTACTTATTCATGCTGTAGATAGGTTGTACATTGCTTATGAGCTTTTGACTTATAAGTCAAAACAAACACTACATTTATTACTTATTTTAAGCCAAAAGCAATGAAAATAAGTGAAAACAAACAAGCACTTATTTTGTGAGAGATAAACGCCTACACTTATTATTTTGGACATTTGTTGTCCCGTCTCCCACATTGAAAGACTATATATTTCTTAGCGGTTTGGTCTTGACCGTTATTGCATCTGAATGCTATGCATTCAAAAATCGGAATGCATAGGACCGAATCCATTTTTAAGCCAAAAACATAAGAATACCTATGGTCAAGTAAATTAAGAAGTTGTGGATCACAATGAAAACACTGATAACTTCATTAATGAATAACATATAACTATAAGTAAAATTACTCAAAGTACAAAACATTGATATATCAAACTTTAAAAAAAAAAAAAAAAATACAAATTTCAAATAACATCACAACTTCACACACTTGGGATAGTAGCATTCCTTTTGATTCAGTTCATCCTAACGTGATAAAAGCAAACGAAAATGCTGAGAAATCGAATTAAAGCCTAAGCTTCGGGAAAGTGTGGTGGTAGGGGTGGGAAGCCACAAACTTGGGGTGGTGGAAGTCCTTTGGAGGAATGGAGAATGGCGGAACTTAAGTGGAGGAAGGGGTGGGCATGGTTTCTTGTAGAATGGTGGCAATGGCTTGTAGATTGGGATTGATGGCTTTGGCTTGTAAATGGGGACTGGGGATGGCTTGTAAACAAGTGGCTTTGGTTTTGGCTTGTATACAGGGACGGGAGTTGGCTTGTAAACTGGTGGCTTTGGCTTGTAAACGGGGACCGGGGCTGGCTTGTAAACCGGTGGTTTAGGCTTAGGCTTGTAAACAGGGACTGGAGCTGGCTTGTAAACCGGTGGCTTAGGCTTAGGCTTGTAAATGGGGATTGGGGCTGGCTTGTAAACCGGTGGCTTTGGCTTTGGCTTGTAAATGGGAACAGTTGGTGGAAGTGGCTTGAACCAAGGATGGTTGTATTTTTTGAACCAAGGGTGATCTTTGTGCAAAGGTGGCAATGGTGGGTATTTATAGTGAGACCATAAGGTGGCAGAAGTGCAAACGGACGAAGAAAATTTGAGCTTTCCGGTCGGTCCAAATGTGTGTTTATCATCGGTCGTTGATTTAAAAGCGATTTTCGAGGCTTCTATGTTGTGGACTGCACAAGGTGTCAATGATGCACTATGAAGTTGTGCATAGCATTCTTCTTGTAGTTTTCCATCTTTACAATCTCTTGTGGGAGAGACACTTTGAAGTTACCTTCTTTGTCAAGCTCTCCAACTCCTCTTGTTTCAAATTCACCTTTCGCGCTTTTACAGTCAACAGTCACTCGAAGCCCTGCACAAGTCAATCAAATGATCAAATTAAGAGTGTTTCAATCACAAGAAGTCCCGTTTTTTCAAGTTATCTCGACCGTTCATCACAAAAGGTCGCGCTTCAATCACATATAAAACTTGAGCTCCTCTCAGGGCCAAAAGATCAATTAAGTTGAGATGCGTACAAATTGACCAGAATGACGTAGAAACGAATCAACTTACAAGTGAAGAGAAAGTTACCTGAAAATGCATGGGCAATCTTGACATTACTATCCTTACAATCAGCACATTCTCCGACCCCGACAACCTCGACAGTCTTGTCAGAACTGGCACGGCACACGAAGTTACTCCCAGAAAAGAACAAGGACACAACCAAGAAGCCCAGAAGGACTTTCTGACAACCTAGATAAGAATAATGTATCCTCATTTGGATAAATATTCTGACACAAATACCCCTACCACCTGCACTTATGTCCCCAGTACTACAATTACTGATATAAAGCTTACTAAGTTGAGTATATTTTGAAGCAAAGAAAAGCTTGATATATATATATAGAATGTTGAGATGGGGGAGTGATTGGGTTATTGGGCTGGGCCTCGTACCGACAGGCGAATTAAAGAAGATCACATGAGGATGGGGGCCCATTTAGATGAGAGATGAAGGTTAAGGGTGTGGTTTGTTTAGGTATAAGAGGCTATAATCATACATTTAATGAGTTCTTTCTTTCCAACTGTAAATTAAGACCCATGACAACAGCTTGGCAAAAAAAATAAACCAGTTTGATTTCTTTTGCTAACCAACTAACTAAAACAGCATTTGTCATAAATGAGTTTTACATGCATTGTTCTGATACAAGGTGAGGTTACTGCTTTCTGTTATCAAATACTCCCTTCGTCCCAAAATGATAAACCCGTTTGACTACTAAAACATTTTAAGATTAATAGGTTTTGAAGATTCAGTGATTTTGAAGCCTTAAATATTAAAGTGAGACGAACTTTTTTGGGACAAACAAAATGGTGTAATGGGACTATCATTTTGGGACGGAGGGAATATGAGATCTTGAAATGCTACCTCCATCCCAAAATGAATGTCCATATTTTTTTTCAAATTTACTCTTGATCAAGAGTAAATTTGAATGTTTTTGGGACATTCATTTTGGGACGGAAAGAGTAGTATTTACTATTCCCTCCGGCCCAAATAAATCTTGCACTTGACCGCCAGCATTTTAAGGAAATGTGATTTACTGTTTGTACTAAACGAGGCTTTAATGCGTTATGTTTATATGATTGAACTGAATGTAGTTTGAAAGTTGTAAAAAGTTTCTTTTTTGATGTATAAAAAAGTTATGTTTATATAATTGAACTGAATGTAGTTTAAAAGTTGTAGAAGTTTCTTCTTTTTTATGTATAAAGAAGGGATGTAACTGCAATGTGGGGACTCTTACAGATCGGGTAAGTTGATCTGATACTATTCTTATCAGACTTCTTGAACCTTATTGTTTTGGTCAAATTTCTCAATTCAACTTCTAAGTAAGATTATTGGGCACAATGGAATATAATTGCAAAGAAACTTAAAGATAGAAATGAACACGAGAATTTTAACGAGGAAAGCCCTTGAACAACTTGTTCGCCGGCACAAAACCTCGGGGAAGAAACTTCGTTAGTATTGCCTTTCGAGTTTTAATGGAGTACAAAGAACAAGAGTAAAAGCTCTATCTCGTGAGTGTGTGTGTTATATTGTTCGTGCTTGCTATTTATAACAAAATAATTAACACCAAAAACTGAATAAATGAGCCTTATATCTCGGAGAGTTGGTTAGGGCTTATCCAGTTTTAAGATGATCCCCCTAGCTCCTTGACTCAGTCTTCAACTAAGCCACGCTTTGTTCGATCATGCCCACAATTTCCGCAATGGCTACCTGAAAAATAGGGATAAATTTTCCTGCAAATAATTCACGTGTAAATGATCAAATTATTGTTGTCGTTGAGTTGCAGGTTGCTGGACAAGTTGATGTGTTCAAGATGGCTCAGGACTTTCAGGACAGAGCAAATTTTTATCCCAAACAATTGACCCTGAATTTTTTGAATTTTAAAAAGGAAGTTATGAAGTCGAAAAATTCAACATTAAATTGCTGGCAACCACTATTGTGCTTATAGGAGGAGAAGTGGCGGTTGCAGAGAGATAATAGGGCTATAACTCCTCCTAGGAGTCTATAACTGCTAGGGGTTTTAAAAGAGGGTCTCCTCTTCAACTTCATCAGAAAGGAAAAGCTTCTTGAGGGTTCCACCGTTTTTCTCGTCAGTTTTTGGTGAGTTTCTATTATTTCCTTCTCAAATTCTCATATTTTCGTGTTTAGGATGGAGGGTCTTCCTGAGGGTTTTGCTTGCTTAGGGTTCATAGATCACCCCGATGATGAAAGATGTGAATTCGCACCAGCCGATGTTGAAGATATGAAGAAATATTTTCCTAAAGGTGCCGAATTTCTGGAACCTAATGCTCTTATGACCTCTGACTATGTTTCTAATGAATGGCTTGGCTTTTTAGAGTATCCCTTCTTGATTGGCCTTACATTCCCTTTTCCTCCTTGTATTGGGCGCTTTTTCGAAATCACAGGGTTAGCCTTTACCCAGTTGATGCCAGTTGGGTGGAGGCTTTTGATAACTCTGGAAAGGTTAAGTGCTGATATGGGCTTGAAGGTTGATTTAGAGGAATTAGGTTTCTGTTATGATCTAAGATCTCATGGGAGCAAAAGGTTTGGGTTTAGGGTTAAGACTAAGGCTAATAGTTTGGTTACAGAGTCAACTGATAAGGATAGAAAGTGGAAAAATAGGTTTTTCTATGTGAAGAGGTCTAGTCTGGAAGGGGTTGGAAGGTTCAATTCATACTGGTTGGATGAAGGTAGTGTTGAATTGATTCTCTTTCTACAATGACATAGGTTTTCAATTTAGGCATGTAACAACTTGAATTCTTGCAGTTCTGAAGCTTGATGATTTATTTCCGAGGCGAAAAGACACACTGAACATTCTTGAGGCTATATGTGCATTATCCCCAAAGAAGCGCAGGTTTGTCCGTCCTGTTACTCCGTCTGATCAAGGTGAAGTTGAAGAAAAAAAGAGTTCAAGCAAAAGTCTACAAGCTGGTCCAGGGATGTCATCTGGTAAGATTCTATTTTTCCATCAAGTTGATATAAGATGCTCTTACTAACTCTCTATACTATCTTGGTTGTAGCTACTCCTTCGCAAGTGAGTTTAGGTGGCGTTAGCAACTTGATTGCAAGGTTCAAGAAGCCAAAAATTGAAGATGCAAAACCTCCAAAGACTGAGAGTTCTAAACCCAAGTTGATGATAGGGGACATGGTGGCTTTCAAGAAGAGAAAGGCTGATTTAATTGACTTGGATGCCTCAGAACCTCTTGAGAAAAAGCTTGCTAAGAAGGTAAGTTTTTTAAACGTTTATGCTAATTGGTTCTTCAATCAACATCCACCTAATTCTAATAACTTCAGGTTCTGGATGCCACAAACATGTTGACTAATGAAGTCCAACTTTGGAGGGGTAAAGCAGAGGAATCCTTGCAAGCCAAACAAGATGCTGAGGAAAAGCTGTTGGAAAAGGATTCTAAGATTGTAGCCATGGAAAAAGAGATTAGGGAGTGGACAATGAGGATGGCCGAGATGAACAGACTAAATAGAGAGGGTCTAGAGGCTTTGGAAGAAAGGTTGACCAAAGAAGCGGGCAAGATGGTGTTTGAAGCTAGAATTCAGATGATAGAAGAATATCAAGCTGGGAAGCATACAGAATGGAACCTTGACGATGAACAGGCTGCACTGAAGGGGATCAAGGATGAAGAAGCTGGAGAGGTTAGTTCTAATCCCCAGGGTGCCGCTGCTGAGCAGGTTGACGAGAATGTAGATGTCAAGGCGGATGCTTGAAAGGTAAGTTATTTCTTTGTTCCTGCAGGGTGTTAGTAACTAAAACAATTTCTTTTAGGCTTTAAGTAATTTAGTTTTATCAACGAGGGGGATGTCCTCGTAAACAATTAGATAACCTTAGGATGTAATCGTTTTAGTTTGGACAAGTTTTATGTTTTAGTTGTAGTCAACTCATGTCATGCTGCTAGCATGAGTTTGACTTTTTGGATGTTAAGTTTAGTTTGAACAGTTTCAGGATGTATGATCCTTACTTTGGTACTGATTGACTTTCTTTATGATGCTATTTGTAATTTAAGGTGACAATGTAAATGCAACTTGTTAAAGTTGGCCTTTAAGAAAAGAAGAATGAAACATGTAAATACTTGCACTTGTGAATGAGAAGATGTTTCAATCTTTAAAAATTTTGTTCTTGGTAACATGTTAATGCTACAACCAACTGTAAATGACTTGAGTTCACAAGTTGTCTAAGTGCAAGATGGTAATCAATATGTAACAAGTTACACTGGCCACCTTACAACTTACACAAATGTGAAAAACGTGCGCACGGGCGAAGGTGTATGAACCTTTAATCTTGTGAAAGATGTACAATCTTTAAACCTTTGAAAAGTGAAAACTTTTAATCCTGAGTGCAGATTTGTAATCAAAAATGTATAAGATTTATCATCAATGAACTTACTGGCTTAAGTGAACAGTGACACCCCTTTCCAGTATTTCGTCGAGCAAGTTGGAAACCTTGAATCTGAACAACTCAAGTTGTTAATCCTAGAGAACTCACATGTTGATCACGTCGATCCAAGTTAGAATTTCATGTATCCTTACAAAACAAACATATGTTAGGGGTGGGTGTTAGCTTGGCTAACACCCCTCCGATGCTTAAGTCAGTATGTGTTAAAAATAAATAAATAAATAAATAAGTTGGAAATAAAAATACTAAAACAAAACTTAATTAAATCATACCTGATTCTCGGAATTGAATGGACAAGCTACAACTTACATATAATATTCTTTAAGGTGGATTGCATTCCAACTTCTTGGTATTCTAACCCCGTCCAAGGTGGAGAGCCAATATGCCCCTTTACCAGCCTCTGCATCTACAAGGTAGGGACCTTCCCACTTGGCTGCAAGTTTTCCAGCGTTCAATTCCCTTGTGTTCTGAAAGACCTTTCGGAGTACCATGTCTCCAACTTGAAATCTCCTAATGCGCACATTCTTGTTGTAAGACTTGGCAATTCTCTGTTGATAAGCTGCCATCTTGATCTTGGCCAAATCTCTTAGTTCATCAATAGTATCAAGATCTTCAGCAAGTATAATCTGGTTGTCTTCTGGAGTTGTTAAGCCGTATCTTGCTGTTGGGATGGAAAATTCTACTGGAATAACAGCTTCAGTTCCATAAACTAGAGAGAAAGGAGTTTGTCCTGTTGCATTTTTGGAGTTGTTCTATCTGCCCATAACACTAGTGGCAATTCTTCGGCCCATCTTCCTTTCTTCTGATCAAGACGTTTCTTCAGGTTGTTCACAATCAACTTGTTGCTGGATTCTGCTTGGCCGTTGGCTTGAGGATGTACCGGTGTTGAAGTAATCAACTTGATTCCCCATCTTGTACAGAAATCTTGAGTCTTCTTACTGATGAATTGGGAACCATTGTCACAAATAATTTCTGAAGGGACACCAAACCTACTGATGATGTTCCTCTTCAGGAATGAAATCACTTCTTTATCTCTAACTTGAACAAAAGCTTCGGCCTCTATCCATTTTGAGAAGTAATCAGTCATGGCTAACATGAACACTTTGCCCCCAGGTGCTTTAGGAAACTTTCCAACAATGTCCATCCCCCATTGCATGAAGGGCCACGGTGATAAAATAGGGTGGAGAGGTTCAGCAGGTTGATGCAGGATATTGCTATGTCTCTGACAAGAATCACATTTCTGAACGTAATTGGTGGCATCCTGACGCATAGTTGGCCAATAGTACCCTGTTCTTAATGCCTTAGAAGATAGTAACTTGCCCCCCAGAATGATTGCCACATTCACCTTCATGCAGCTCTCTCAAAACTTGTTTAGCTTGTTGTTGATCCAGGCATCTCATGTACAAACCTGTAAAAGACTTACGAAATAGGATGTTATCAATTAATACAAATCTAGATACCTTCATCCTGAAAGCTTTCGCATTTTTGACACCTTGTGGCACTGTTCCATCCTGCAGAAATGTTATTATGGGCAGTGTCCAAGATGTCTCTCCGTTAGAGGTGTCGTTCAATGTCTCTGGTTGATCATCAACTTGGTTGGTTTCTGGCTGGTCTATTGCAGGATGTAGGATGTGAATTATAGGTATAGAATTGTTCAACATGCTCCTGCAACTTGATCCAAGGTTGGCTAACGCGTCAGCTTCAGCATTTTCTTCCCTTGGGATTTGTTGGAATGTAAGTTCTTCAAATTGTCCCGACAAGGATTTGACATGTTGCAGATAACTTAACATCCTTTTATGCTTTGCTGTATAAGACCCATTAAAATGGTTAACCAATAACAAGGAATCACTATAAACATTGAGATATTTAACATTTAAACTTAAAGCAGTAACCAAACCCATGATGAGGGCTTCATATTCAGCCTCGTTATTTGTAGCTTGGAATTCACAAGCTACAGCATGTGGAATTAGTTCTCCTTGGGGGGATCTCAAGACTATGCCCAAACCTGTGCCCCTTGCATTTGATGCTCCATCTGTATAAAGTGTCCAAAACCTGGAACAGCCTGAACCTTCAAGTTGCTGGACTTCAAGTTCAACTTCAGGTTGAAGGTCAGGGCTGAAATCTGCTACAAAGTCAGCTAGGGCTTGTGACTTGATTGCGGTCCTTGCTTCATACTGAATATCATAGGTGCTAAGCTGCACAGACCATTTTGCCATCCTTCCTGACATCTCAGGTTTTCTCATTACGTTCCTGATAGGATAGTTAGTCCTCACAATAATAGGATGAACTTCAAAATAGTGGCGCAACTTAATAGAAGCAGTTATCAAAGCAAGAACAAGTTTCTCAAGATGGGAGTACCTGGTTTCGGCATCTAGAAGAGATTTACTTACATAATAAACAGGAAGTTGAGTACCATCTTGTTCCCTTGCTAGGACCGCACTGACTGCATTTTCTGATACTGAAAGGTAGAGGTACAAAGCTTCACCGGTTTCAGGTTTGGAAAGTAGAGGAGGCGTTGTTAAATAGTCTTTAAGCTGGTTGAAGGCTGCTTCGTGCTCTTCTGTCCACTGGAACAACTTGTTTTTCCTCAACACTTCATAGAACAACCTGCACCTGTTTGATGATTTGGAGATGAACCTGGTCAGGGCTGCCACCTTGCCTGTGAGCCTTTGCACTTCCTTAATATTCTTTGGGGACTTCAAGTTGATAATGGCCTTTATCTGTTCTGGACTTGCTTCAATGCCTCTCTTGGTTACCATGTAGCCAAGGAATTTTCCTGCCTTAACACCAAAGTTGCATTTTGAAGGGTTGAGCTTCATGTTGAAAGCTTCCAGGATGTCAAAAGCTTCCTTTAGATCTCGGGCATGGTCTTCAATACACTTGGACTTCACCACCATGTCGTCAATGTACACTTCCACAGTCTTCCCAAGCTGGTCCTTGAACATCATGTTGACCAGTCTCTGATAGGTTGCCCCTGCATTCCTTAACCCAAAGGGCATGACGATGAAGCAGTATATACCATCTGGAGTGATAAACGCCCTATCTTCTTGGTCCGAAGGCTCCATCTGAATTTGTTAAAATCCTGAATAGGCATCCATAAATGTCAAGACCTCATGTCCAGCTGTCGCATCAACCAGGGCATCAATATGAGGCAAAGGAAATTGTAAAATCCACACAGACTCGCCACTTCCCATTCTTCTTTTCTACGACCACCACGTTGGCCAACCACTTGGGGTATTCAACCTCTCTGATCATCTTGGACTTTAGCAACCTCTCTACTTCTTCCTTGATAATCTGATTACGTTCATGAGCGAACTTCCTTCTCTTTTGGTGAACAGGTTTGGCATTTGGGTCCACGTTCAACTTGTGGGTTATAACATCCTTGCTGATTCTAGTCATATCTTCATGCTTCCAAGCAAAGCACTTTATCCTGCTCCTTAGAAATTGAATGATCTGCTCCTCTACATTAGGAGGTAAGTCTGCACCTATAAGGACTTTGACATCGGGATTAGAAGGATCAAGATGCACCTCCTTGATATCAAACTCTGCCGTTTCAAGTACATCCCGGGCATTTCTCTGTAATTGCTATGCTTGCCTGGGACTGCTGGCTGCCTTCATGGACACCTTGTAACATTCTTTAGCAGCTTGCTGATCTCCTGACACCTTGACTACTCCCCAGGGTGTTGGCAACTTGAAACACTGGTGGTAAGTTGAGGGCACGGCCTTTACATTGTGAATCCAGGGTCTACCCAGTATGATGTTATAGGATGACTGACATTCTATTACGCAGAACTTCTCCATGGAGTTAATCCCTTCAACATAGACCGGGAAAGTAATTTCTCCAAAAGTATGCTTCGCCTCCCCACTGAATCCGACCAAGACTAAGGAACTCTTAGTCACATTCTCAAGCGGGATGCCCATTCCTTTCAAGCCATCCGTTGTTACGATGTTTACTGAACTTCCATTATCTATCAAGATGCGCCTCACCAAACAGTTTGCAACTTATAAGCTTACGACCAAGGCATCATGATGTGGATCCTGGATGGTGACCCTATCATCTTCATCAAAGGAAATTTCTTGACCCTTGTCCTTTCCGACCGATCTTGAGGGCAAATAGGACCTGTCCTCCTTTGCTTCTGCAGCACGACGCTTGGCTGCCGAATAGGTTGTGCCACAGATATCTGAGCCTCCAATGATCATGTTGACCACTCTGGTTGGAGGTGGATGGGATGGTGGACCCTCAGGCTGTTTTTCTTGGTCGCCCGCACGATCTTCAACACGTCCACGCCTTCTGCCAAGTAGCTCTTTGAGGAGTCCTTTGGATAACAAGTGGCTGATCTCCTTCCTGAGTGCAATACAATTTTCCGTAGTGTGCCCAAAATCTTCATGATAGGCGCACCACTTGGACTTGTCTTTCCAAATTGAAGGCTTGTCAGCTTTCTTAGGCCACCTTGCTTTCTCACCCAGGTTGTCCAAGGCATTGATTAATCCTGCAATATCAACGGAAAAACAATAGTCATCAATTCATGGATAAGAAGAATCATCATCCTCATCATTATCATCAACAATATGAACTTTAGAAGAGTCGGGTTTAGAGTAGGGTTTGCCCCTATTAGATCTGGAGTGAGATGTTTCCATCTTGCCACCAGAATGGGATGAATCAGCTCTGCCACTAGGAGGGTCTGGTGTTGCATTCTTCTTGGTTGTTTTATCCTGGAGCAACTTGTCCTCCTCCAACCTGATGAATTTGGAAGCTCTAGTTCTGATCTCATCCAGCCTTCTGTATGGCGTCATCACCAAGTCATCATAATACGGAGAGTCTTTCTTGAGTCCCATCCTGAAGGCTTCAATTGCAGTCATAGTGTCCAGGTTGGATATGTTCACTGCCTCCCTGTTGAATCTGCTCAGATAGTCCTTCAGTAGCTCATCAGGTTGTTGGACCACCCTATAAAGATCACTTGTTAGCTTTTCAAACACCCTGTTGCATGAAAACTGATTAGTGAACAGGTTAATAAGCTGAGCGTATGATCC
Source organism: Campanula takesimana (assembly GCA_026119855.1). Lineage (NCBI taxonomy): Eukaryota > Viridiplantae > Streptophyta > Magnoliopsida > Asterales > Campanulaceae > Campanula > Campanula takesimana. The sequence goes on along the minus strand of JAOWBW010000531.1, from coordinate 417,381 downwards.
AATAGAACCCAAAGGTTGGCTAATGAGCCATCTCAAAGCTGCCCCTGTGAGAGTAGAGCCAAAACCCCTGCAAAAGCATGCTTCCTTGTATTGAGGTGGAATATGGACAACATCCATCTTCTCCTGGTGTAGTGCAACATGTTCAGCTGGATCCATTGTTCCGTCGTATTGCTTCATATGAGGCGGGCTGAACTTCTTCGGTATGACCACGTTGGCTATGGCTGGAGCGAAGCGTGATTCATTGTAGCATGTTGGAGATGCCTGGTTGTGTGGCATGGTCATCCCTGGTACGTTCATGACTAACTCTCTCAACTCCTGCATTTGACGGCTAAGTAGGCTACCTGCATCATTGTTAGGAACAGCAAATTGATAATTATTAAAATGACTGAAATCAGGTAGAGGGTTTAAACCGCCTGCCGCCGCTGTTGAAGGGGTCAGCAACGTTGTTGAGGTTGGAGCAATAGCTTCAGGATTAACAACGGTACTATTGGTCAGGCTGGCTACCGGTGTGAATCCACCAAATCCAGAGGGTCCATCAGTGTCTCCCTCAAAAGTAAGTCTCCGAGGTTGATAAGGAGAGTACAGGTTGGAAGGCGCACTAGGAGTAACAGACTGGAAGATGCTAGGGAAGCTAGTCTGTTGCACCATTGGCGTTCCCCCCCCGAAGAGAAGATACTTCATTCTGCAACCTGGCAACGTGATTCATCAGCATGGTAGAAGTATCATTCTGAACTAGGATCTGGTTCCTCACTTCACGCAGCATGGCGGTCAAGTTGGAGGCTATGTCAATTGTGACTTCCTGGGTTGTAGTAACAGGAACTCCATCACGGATCTGAATTGGTTGTGAAACACCATCGATGTGCTGAGTTGAAGGTATCACCGTTGATGAAGCTGGGTTTGTGCTCACTGTTGAGCTCGCACCAACCGAAGTCATGGCTGAGGACATTGCTGTCGACATCTCAAGTTCTTTTAACAATTAAAAGACCAAAGTTTCCCACAGACGGCGCCAAATTGTTTTGGTCAAATTTCTCAATTCAACTTCTAAGTAAGATTATTGGGCACAATGGAATATAATTGCAAAGAAACTTAAAGATAGAAATGAACACGAGAATTTTAACGAGGAAAGCCCTTGAACAACTTGTTCGCCGGCACAAAACCTCGGGGAAGAAACTTCGTTAGTATTGCCTTTCGAGTTTTAATGGAGTACAAAGAACAAGAGTAAAAGCTCTATCTCGTGAGTGTGTGTGTTATATTGTTCGTGCTTGCTATTTATAACAAAATAATTAACACCAAAAACTGAATAAATGAGCCTTATATCTCGGAGAGTTGGTTAGGGCTTATCCAGTTTTAAGATGATCCCCCTAGCTCCTTGACTCAGTCTTCAACTAAGCCACGCTTTGTTCGATCATGCCCACAATTTCCGCAATGGCTACCTGAAAAATAGGGATAAATTTTCCTGCAAATAATTCACGTGTAAATGATCAAATTATTGTTGTCGTTGAGTTGCAGGTTGCTGGACAAGTTGATGTGTTCAAGATGGCTCAGGACTTTCAGGACAGAGCAAATTTTTATCCCAAACACTTATGCTGTTGACGGATCAGTTTGGTTTGTTAAGTTTGATGCATGCAGTTAACGGTTTTTGGTATGTTAACTTGACTACAACTTAACGGATAATGTTATTCAGGGGTTGGATCAGTTTGGTTTGTTAAGTTTGATGCAAGATTCTTGAATCATATTTTGCTCAACTTAGGTCGGCCTTAAATCTATTTTGATGAGCTGATGCTGATTAATTCAGAGCACAAACGGACCTAATTTGTGTATATGATATACTGTCTGGTTCAACTGCATGACAGTCAGACTAGCCTATTATAACATGTAACTCATCGAGATATTAACTTGCAGCAAATGATCTATTATAACATGCAACTCACGTTGAGATTATTTAAGACATTTTTACTTTACTCGCATCTTGACAGTTTCACACAGCTTTTGTTGCCCGATCTAACGGACGAAAATTGTATGACTTGAGAATAAGAAAAGAGGTGCATTTAAAGGAGTATTTGCGGTGATTGTGATTTCCCAACTAATTCCACAATAATGGGAAAATTGCATCCCGCTTAGGACTTCTTTTAGTTGAATATTGTCGCTTTTGTCCACATTGATATATTCATATTTTTAAATTGTATAATAATGTAAAATACAAATACAGGTATACATTAAAAAAAAAAAAAGTTACGGGTGTGAATAACAACACTCCAGGTCGACAAGCCCTTTTATTACTGCAATTTTACAAGTTTTAAGTAAAGATTTTTTTTACACCTTTTATATTTTGTAGCTAGCTTTATGTCTACAACTTTTATAAGATAACTTTAGACTAAAACATTATAAATAATGTCAAGTTATTGAAACAATAATTAATTTTTTCCCAAAAAATGAAACAAGATTTAAGTAATCACTTTCAACCAAATTTTTGTTGCTAATAAATTCACAAGATGTATAATTAATTTGTCACACTCATGAAGGTTACATCCTCCTTAAATGTGTTTAATGTTGGAAATGGGTTGTGAAAACTTGGTTTGACCAAGTTTTGACCTAAATTCCAAAAGGGTTTAATTTTATATTAAACAAATTAAGTTGAAAAATTAAAATCTACATTTAGTGTAGATTAGGAAAGTGTATTTATTTTCTCAAACCCATTTCCGGGTGAATGAGTAATTAATGGCTAAAGAGTGCAACTTGATAATGGTAAATAAAGAGTTGTGAATATGGGAAGTCTTGTATCTCACATTGATTGGAAAAGGAAAAAGATGAGAGTATTTAATATAACTCATCTTAAGTGGAGTCAATCAAGTGTGGGCTTCCTACCATACAAGCTAAGTGGGCCTTTTGGCTAACCATGCAAGCTAGTGGGTAAATAAGTTAATTTTGGGCTAGCCCAAAATTGACCTATGACCCGCGTAGCGCGGAATGGGCGGTTTAGGGCGCACTTACGCATCGGTCGCTGGGAGCTGTGGAGCCTTAAAGTTTTGACAAAGTCAACGGTGGTTCGGCCCAGTAGGTAGGTGGTAGTTGGGCTTCGGCCCGTCTGGATAGGTCCAACATCAGCTGGGCGGATGGGTTTATTGTATCTGGAGCGGTCGCGGGTCGGTTCGTCGTACCCGCCGGTACTGGATCGAACCGGTTCGGTGAATCTGAATCTTCGATCAGGTACGATCCGACGGCTGAGATTGATCCGGGCTGATTTACACCTATTCCCATAAAGGCACCTGCAACTCTTCAAATACTATATAAACCCCCCTAGTCTTTCAATTTACTTCAACATTTCCAGTTATCCGAGTGTTACATTATCCCGTTAGTCAGAAGCATATTGTTGCATCCCTCCTCCTTCAAAGTTCAGAAGTTCTAAACACCGTTAGTTCGTAGGCCTCTTGATCAGAAGTGCTTCCATCAAGAGTAGAGAAGTCGTTTTATCTTACGAGGAGATTGTCGTTAATCCGTTAGCACCAGAGCGGGACAAATTCTTCTTACGGAGATTGTGTTTCACAAGACTCGACTTCGCCCAGTTAAATTCTCTGTTCTTAAATCTCCGTCCCTTCTTCTTCTTCTCTCATTATCTATTTTTCTATTTTTGAGAAAACCATTAATTTGGAATATCCAAAATAACAATCGTAAGAAGAATTTTTTTGTTTTCTCAAAAATGACTAATAATAGTGAGACCTCCAAATCTTCTGGTTCTATCCCAACCAAAACCCCTGATGCAACTACTCAAAATGTTTCACCCACTTCTGCTCCGACTCACCCGGCACATGGTAAGAAACCTGCCAAATTTACCGGGCTGGATTTCAAACGATGGCAGCAGAAGATGTTGTTCTATTTGTTGGTAGTGGTGCCCTAGGCACGTTTTAATAAACGTTGTAATTGTTATCATTTATTTCATATCAATAAAGAGATGTTTTGATTATTATTGTTGTTCATGTTTACTTATAATAATCTCTGTCCCTAGTACTTGTTAAGCACTAGTATAAAGGCTAAATGATCATGGGATGATCATGTTAGATTTATGGGTACTTGTTTGGAACAAGGTACTGGACATGACCCGCTTTATGAGATTTATGTCATGGTCTATGTCATACATATATCTCATATTAGTTATGTCATTTGAATCCTTAGACATGAAGTTATTATAGTCTTCCACTTAATGAACATTATGTTTGACATATTCAAACGCTACTTTTAACAGAGTAGTTATAAAGGGTATGATTGGCATAATCAGATTCACGTAGGGAAGAATAATAAGCTAAATGGATTTGTCCCTCCTCGGAGAGATGTCAAGCTTGGGCCTCTCGTAGGAATGATGTTGATGAAATGTTCGGCCGGACTCAAATGAATTGATTGGATCAATGTCATTTGGATTATCAACATATTCGGAATCGAGAAAGTATTGAACAAAACAAGGTGACCGTTTGACCATGACTTGTGTTCAATGACATCGTGGACAAAGGGATTATGACATATTCTAAGAGGAATGCGAACTTGTATCTAGTTATACTATTTGGGTAGGTATGACGGTTTGCTAGAACCTAATCATATCTTATGGTTTCATGTTTGAACCCATTGCACACACAATAGAACGAATCTTTAAAAGGACTATATTGGAATTTTGGAAATTCTGGACTTTCTGAGAAGTGGGCGACCGCACAGTATGGACTGGGCGGCCGCACACTTATCTCAGTTTTGTACCAGTTTTGCTTCTGATAGTTGTGCGACCGCACAAAGGCTTTTGGGCGGCCGCACAGTACTGTCGGGTGGCAGATTCCTAATTTGATTAGGAAACGAATTTTGGACGGATTTTAACACAAGTTTCCTATTTGGAATAGGTCATACTTGTGTATAAAAGACCAAATTCGGCCAGCACTCAATGCTAATGATTTTGTGAGTCTCAAAGAGTTTGAGAGAGGGTTTATTTTGTTCCAAGACATTCTTGGTTGAGGAACAAAATAATACACAAAATAAATTCCATATAGTTCTTTTGATTGTGAAAAAGTGTTTCACAATTTGATCTAGCAACCAAGATCAAAGAAGCTCCTTTGATATTCGTTCGAAGTGTGGATACCGCTAGAGGGTGAAAATCATCATCTTCAAAGTTCGTGTTCAAGCTTTGTGATCGTGATCAAGTCTTCAAACCTCCACCAAAGACCAAGAGAATTTGATAGCCATCAAGGGTTAGTTTATTCCTTTATTCTTATGTTGTATTTGATTTAATCATATGAACGGATCTATGGGCTTTGGGTTTCAAAATTTTAAATGCTAAATTCCGCTGCGCATGTTTGATCGAAACCCAACACTATTTGACCACCCTCAGTTTGCACAAGTTCCTGAACGAGGACCCTCCTGCGATAGCAGTTGATGATCCAGATCCGCAAAGGCGGATAGCCAAAGAGGCTTGGGATCACGGTAATTTCTTATGCAGGAATTACGTTTTGAATGGGCTAGATGATGGCCTTTATGAGGTATACCGGCTTGTTGCGACAGCCAAAGAGTTGTGGGACACTTTGGAGCGTAAGTACAAAATTAAGGATGCCGGCTCAAAGAAATTTGTAGTCGGTAAGTACCTTGATTTCAAGATGGTTGACTCAAAATCTGTCTCCATTCAAGTTGATGAGTTTCAGTTGATCCTTCATGGATTAACTGCTGAATGAATGGTTATGAATGAACCATTTAAGGTGGCTTCAATCATTGAGAAATTGCCACCGGCCTGGAAGGACTTCAAGAATTATCTCAAGCACAAGCGCAAGGAGATGACTCTCGAAGACCTGGTGATTCGTCTTCAAATTGAAGAGAAGAACATGCAAGATGAAGCCAAGGCTAACAGAGGCAAGATGGAAGCAAAGGTCCACCTTGCAGAATCAAGCACTAGTAACAAGAGGAAGCACTCTGGGAATACTAGGAAGACGCCGGCCAAGAAGATCAAAGGGGACTGCTACAATTGTGGCAAGCCCGGACATATGGCTAAGGATTGCCGGCACCCTAAGAAGGAAGGCCAGAAAGGCAAGAAGAACCAATCAAATCTTGTCGATGATATGGATGTCGATGACTATGCTGCTGTGGTATTTGAAGCCAACTTGGCTAAAATGGATGATAATCCAAGAGAATGGTGGATAGATACAGGTGCTACCCGCCACATTTGTGCTGATAAGGAAAGCTTCTCAAGTTATATTCCCATCTCCGGACGGAAGCTATATATGGGAAACTCCGCTACTTCCGAGGTTGTGGGAATTGGAAAGGTTGTGCTAAAGATGACCTCGGGCAAAGAGTTGACTCTAGTGGATGCGCTGCATGTTCCTGACATTCGTAAGAACCTGGTTTCCGGCTCCCTGTTAAGTAAGGCTGGATTTAGACTAGTTTTTGAATTTGATAAGTTTGTATTGACCAAGAATGGTTTGTTCCTTGGTAAAGCCAACCTTGATAAAGGCCTTTTCAAGATGAATGTAATGAATGTTATCCGCCCAGAGGCGAAGAATAAAGATATTGTTTCTTATGTTTACTTGTCAGATAGTCCTAATTTATGGCATGATAGATTAGGTCACGTAAATTTCAACACAATTAAGAAGTTAGTGAATCAAGAATTAATATCTATATCAAAATCAGATTCAACTAACAAATGTGAAATTTGTGTTCAAGCAAAAATGGCTAAAGCGCCATTTCAATCAGTTAAAAGAAACACAACACCTCTTGAATTAGTTCACACTGATATTTGTGATCTAAAGTTTGTGCAAACTCGAGGTGGGAAAAAGTATTTCATTACATTTATAGATGATTGCACAAGATACTGTTATGTATATCTACTGAAAAGTAAGGATGAAGCCTTGGAGGCTTTCCATACTTATAAAAATGAAGTAGAGAATCAACTTAGTGTAAAAATTAAGAAGATTCGAAGTGATAGAGGAGGAGAATATATTGCTCCGTTTGAAGACATATGTTGGGAATCTGGCATTATTCATCAAACGACAGCTCCGTATTCACCTCAGTCTAATGGAGTTGTTGAACGCAAGAATCGTACTCTAAAAGAGATGATGAATGCAATGATTATAAGATCTGGCTTACCCCAGAATTTGTGGGGAGAAGCTATACTTTCAGCAAACTATATTCTTAATAAGATACCAATGAAAGGGAGAGATAAGACTCCTTACGAATTATGGCATAATCGTAAGCCTTCTTATAAATACCTCAAAGTGTGGGGATGTTTAGCTAAGGTTGAAGTACCTAAGCCAAAACAGGTCAAGACTGGACCAAAAACTATTGACTGCATTTTTATTGGATATGCTAGTAATAGTAGTGCATATCGTTTTGTTGTGCACAAGTCAGAAATTCCGGATATGAATGAAGGTATGACAATAGAATCAAGGAATGCTGTATTCTTTGAAAATATTTTTCCTTCTAAGGAACGGAAAGAAACAAGTTCAAGTAAAAGAACTTATGAAGCTACAAATGGTCCATCTCAAGAAGAGGAAGAAGAAGAAGGACCTAGACATAGTAAAAGGGCAAGAGTGGAAAAGACTTTTGGTCCTGATTTTCTCTCATTTATGTTAGAAAATGAACCAGCAACTGTTAAGGAAGCTTTATCCAGTCCGGATGCACCATTCTGGAAAGAAGCTATTAATAGTGAGATAGAGTCCATTATGCATAATCATACTTAGGAGTTGGTTGATCTTCCACCAGGATGCAAACCGTTGGGTTGCAAATGGATTCTTAAAAGGAAGTATAAAGCTGGTGGATCTATAGATAAGTTTAAAGCCCGGTTGGTAGCCAAAGGGTTTAAACAGAAAGAAGGATATGATTTTTTCGATACATATTCCCCTGTCACAAGAATCACATCTATTCGTGTTCTTATTGCTATTGCAGCATTGCATAACCTTTAGATACATCAAATGGATGTGAAGACAGCTTTCTTGAATGGAGAGCTAGAAGAATAGATATATATGGAACAACCCGAAGGGTTCGTAGTTCCTGGGAAAGAGCGAAAGGTGTGTAAACTTGTAAAGTCATTATAAGGACTAAAACAAGCACTTAAGCAATGGCATGAAAAGTTTGACCGAACAATGTTGTCAAATGGTTTCAAGATAAACGAATGTGACAAGTGTGTCTACATTAAAGGAACATCCAATTCGTTTGTGATAGTTTTCCTTTATGTAGACGACATGTTAATAATGAGAAGTACTCATGAGTTGATCATGAATACTAAAGGCATGTTAAAGAAGCAATTTGACATGAAAGATATGGGGACAACTGATGTCATTCTAGGAATAAAAATTTCTAGAACATCAGAAGGAATAGTCATGTCACAGTCCCATTATCTTGAGAATGTTCTCCGGAAGTTCAACTCTATCGATAGTCCTCCGGCTAAGACTCCAGTAGACTTGGGTCTACACTTAGTCAAAAATCAAAAGGAACCAGTTTCTCAACTGGAATATGCTAGAATAATTGGAAGTATAATGTACCTAACAAATTGTACTCGTCCAGACATCGCATTCAGTGAGCAAACTAAGTAGATTCACGAGTAATCCCAGTAAAGATCATTGGAAAACGTTAACGAGAGTATTGAGATACTTAAAATATACAATGAATTATGGGATACTTTATAGTAGATATCCAGCAGTATCAGAAGGATACTGTGATGCTAATTGGATATCTCACACGAAGGACTCCAAATCCACAAGTGGATATGTTTTCACAATAGGTGGAGGAGCGGTGTCATGGAAATCTTCCAAGAAAACTTGTATAGCTTGATCAACAATGGAATCTAAGTTTATAGCTTTAGACAAAGCTGGAGAAGAAGCCAAATGGCTTAGGAATTTCTTGGAATATATTCCTTGTTGGAATAAACCTGTGCCTGCAGTGCCAATACATTGTGATAGTCAGTCGGCAATAGGAAGGGCACATAGTAGCATGTACAATGGTAAGTCTAGACATATTCGTCGTAGACATAATACCATTAGACAATTGATCTCTAATGGAGTTATCTCTGTTGACTATGTAAAGTCAAAGGATAATTTTGTGGATCCGCTTACAAAAGGTATAAGCAGAGATCAAATGTTTAAATTATTGGGAGGAATGGGTTTAAAATCCACAACGAAATAACTTTCTTAGCGGATACTCAACCTTGAGAATTGGAGATCCCAAGACCTTGGTTCAAAGAGACAACTAAGTTTTGAAAGTTGAGATGAAACACTTGGAACTCGTTTCATACTCATTCCTAGGGATGGCCAAACGGAATCGGAACCGGACCGGAACCCGAAATCCAGACCGGAATCGGACCGGAGAAGCACGGAACCGGAGCAAACCGGCGAATAAACCGGAACCACCATTCATCCGGGCCGGTTACGGTTCACATAAATGGCGAACCGGACCGGAACCGGACCAAAAATCCTTTGTTTTTCAATAATTTTAAAGGGGAGGATCGGAAACAGACCGGAACCGTACCGGAACTGGATTGTGCCAATCGGAACTGGAACCTGGGTAAGTACAAGCCGGTTCAGGGTCACATATATGCCGAACCGGAACCGGCGGTTCCGAACCGGAACCGGTTTTGGCCATCCATAATCATTCCTAAATTTTCCAAGTGTATGTGCCTGCAACAGTGGTGATGGTAAGTTATTCAATTTTTAATGATTCCTATACCTATATGGGGGAGTAGCAGGATACTCTTCATAGGAGATCATCTATATAAGTGAGAAGTAATTAGGGCCGCTTATAAAAAGGAACACTTATGAATTAAGATACGGTCCAGGGCCGAAAAGGACAAAAACGTGAGAACTATAAAGTGTTAGAATTATTATTGTGTAAATACTATTGTCTTGGTATACACTATACAATCAATTAGTTCAAAGCATCGCGCTACTAAGTGACTAGTATATCCGATAGTATTATACTAAGGAAGGTTCAAAGCCACAAGCTACCGATCCTGATGCAATAATAGTTCGTTGGAACTTCTGAACGAATCTGCATACATTAATTGTCATTCATGTGGGGATTGTTGGAAATGGGTTGTGAAAACTTGGTTTGACCAAGTTTTGACCTAAATTCCAAATGGGTTTAATTTTATATTAAACAAATTAAGTTGCAAAATTAAAATCTACATTTAGTGTAGATTAGGAAAGTGCATTTATTTTCTCAAACCCATTTTCGGGTGAATGAGTAATTAATGGCTAAAGAGTGAAACTTGATAATGGTAAATGAAGAGTTGTGAATATGGGAAGTCTTGTATCCCACATTGATTGCAAAAGGAAAAAGATGAGAGTATTTAATATAGCTCATCTTAAGTGGAGTCAATCAAGTGTGGGCTTCCTACCATACAAGCTAAGTGGGCCTTTGGGCTAACCATGCAAGCTAGTGGGTAAATAAGTTAATTTTGGGCTAGCCCAAAATTTACCTATGACCCGCGAAGCGGCGTGAAACGCGTGAAGGGCGGTTTAGGGCGCACTTTGCACTTCGCATCGGTAGCTGTGGAGCCTTAAAGTTTTGACAAAGTCAACGGTGATTCGGCCCAGTAGGTAGGTGGTAGTTGGGCTTCGGCCCGTCTGGATAGGTCCAACATCAGCTGGGCGGATGGGTTCATTGTATCTGGACCGTGTCCGTTGGATCGGTCGCGGGTCGGTTCGTCGTACCCGCCGGTACTGGATCGAACCGGTTCGGTGAATCTGAATCTTCGATCAGGTACGATCCGACGGCTGAGATTGATCCGAGCTGATTTACACCTATTCCCAGAAAGGCACCTGCAACTCTTCAAATACTATATAAACCCCCCTAGTCTGACACTTAAATTTACTTCAACATTTCCAGTTATCTGAGTGTTACATTATCCAGTTAGTCAGATGCATATTGTTGCATCCCTCCTCCTTCAAAGTTCAAAAGTTCTAAACATCGTTAGTTCGTAGGCCTCTTGATTAGAAGTGCTTCCATCAAGAGTCGAGAAGTCGTTTTATCTTACGAGGAGATTGTCGTTAATCCGTTAGCACCAGACCGGGACAAATTCTTCTTACGGAGATTGTGTTTCACAAGACTCGACTTCGCCCAGTTAAATTTTCTGTTCTTAAATCTCCATCCCTTCTTCTTCTTCTCTCATTATCTATTTTTCTATTTTTGAGAAAACCATTAATTTGGAATATCCAAAATAACATTTAATTTGTTCAATAAAAAAAGATTTATTAGATCTCAATATGTCCCTCATACTAATGCATCAACTAGCTAGAAAACTATATTATTGATGAGATTAGAATATTGGTGAGTGCCCATCATTTTTCCACTATAATATTCTATTCGTCAAGCAATAAATGTTAAAGTTGACAATGTCGAAAACTTTAGTTGTATGTGTTTTAAGTTGGTTGTATATTGTTTTCATGGTAAAATTTCGCTAAGATAATTTGTTTTACAGATATAACACTTAAGTTAAGGCCCGTTTGTTGCAGCTGATTGCTGATAACTTATAGCTGATGGTTGATAGTTGATAGCTGATTGACTTATAGTTGATGATGTGAATATTGTTTGTTTTAACTTTTCTTAAACAACTTATGAGATGTTTAGGCAAGTTATATACGTTTGATAAAAAAGCTTAAAAGTGTTAAATTTTAATAAGAAGACTAATATGTTAGATCATTATGGCTTGCAACACAAATTATTTAGCACTTTCATAAATAAAATCATGTCTATGATATTAATATAAAGTATAGTCAACAATAATAAAATGTGTAAAATTCCTTTTGATGTATAATTATCTAATTGTGATGGGTAAAAGGGTAATACAACATCATCAAGCTTGAAAGGGTGGCTTGAAAGGGTGTGGTCCCTAAGTGAAATGTCACCTTGTCTCCTATATAAAGGGTCTTCCATCAACCCTAGAGACTACTTGATTTCTTATTCTATCATACTAAATAAATCTTCATTATTGCTAAGAAGACATTGTGATTTTAAGAGACATTATCATTTAGAAGATCATTTTCCTACATATTCTTCTTCATCTATATTCTCCCGAAAGATATCAACATGGATTCAACATGTATATTCCTAACGCTTCCGCTTCATCTCTTCCTCAATCTTTTACTAAATATGAGTGTGGTATTCAGGGGTATATAATTGTTCCAACAATTGGTATCAGAGCCCCGCTCATTTTTAGTTTGAGTTGAGTTCTTTAAAGAAAGCTTTCATGCTTTACTTTGATTCATTTTCCCTGTTGAATCATAAGGTTTTGATGTTGATTAGGGACTCTTATAAAGTACTAATGATCTTCATCTAAAATTAAGAAAAATGGTTTGAAAGTTTGTTCATTAAAACTCAATGATTCAAGTGTGACTATCCCTTCATAACATGGTTTTATGTCTTGTGCATACCATGTGGATCTACTCACTTGATTCCATTAAATTTAAAACAAGATTATCCTTAAATAACATGGTTTTATGTTTTAAGTACATACCATATGGATCTACTTGTTATTAAATGCCTTTTGGAAAATTTGGACAAAAATCAAAGAAGTGCAGATTTTTTTTTTTTTTTTTTTTTTTGGCACGGTCGTGCCCTTTGTTTGGCACGGTCGTGCGCATGCATTTCTTGAACCGATGCGTCTGAATAGTGCTGGTCCGGACGGGTGTCTTGTTTAAATCGGTCGGACCGGTTCGTTTGGCACGGTCGTGTCTTTGTTTTAGCACGACCGTGCTCTTTGTACCGTGAAAACATGCATTGTCGGATAATTTTGGCACGGTCGTGCATCATTTTTTAGCACGGTCGTGCAAAGTGTGCCGCAAGAAAAATCAGAATTGAATTTTGCACAATTTTTTTTTTTGAACAATACATTCATTTTTCAAACCTTAAAGCTTGGATTAATTATATGCTTAAATAATTTTATTCATTATTTAAATAATATTATCACCTAAGTGATTAACGTTATTTAAATGCAAAATTATTAAAGTGTTGAATGTTTAAGATATGAATGACTTGAATTTTCCAAAGAAGATCTTGACATTTGACTAACGATGGTATATCAGGCTGGAAACCTTGACTGGTCTCCTCAACCATCCGAATAGATTGGTGGAACGACTAAGGTTGAACAACGCCACGTACTAAGAAAGTCTTAAGCATTCATGTGATGACACATAAAATGAACATTTAGTAATTTTATTAAATGCTTAAGACTACCCAAAGGAAGATTAAGCATTTAATCAAATATTGTTCAAATTACTTGTCATCTAAAGTAATTATTTATAAGTCAATTCGCAATCCAAAGATTAGTTTTGATATCATGTTAATTGCTTTATTGATGGATTTCATTTGATATAATTAATCTTTTAATTCATAATGTAGTTACTTATTATTGTTTTGTATTCATTCTTGTTCTCGATTCCCAGATTTACTTAACGCTTCTTCTATTACTGCTGCGATGAGCACAATTCCGATGCTTAATGGGACAAACTTTAAAACTTGGAAAAACAAAATTACTATGATCTTGGGCTGCATGGACATATACCTCGCATTTAGGGAGCCTATTCCTCTTCCTCTTAGTGAAGATAGCACCGCTGAGGACCGCTTGAACTCTGAGAAGTGGAAACGCTCTAATCGCGTAAGTCTTATGATCATGAAAAATGTCGTCCCGGAGGCATTTCTTAACAGTGTCCCTGAGGACGTTGATGCTAAAACCTTTCTTGAGACCCTTGAACGGCGCTTTGCCAAAAGCGAAAAGTCAGAAACAAGTTCTTGTTTAAGAAAGCTTGTTTCCATGAAGTACAAGGGTACCGGGAACTTAAGGGAGTATATTTTAGAAATGCTTCACTTATCAACTAAACTAAAAGGACTTAAGTTAGAGATATCGGAAGATCTTCTCGTCCATTTAGTGTTGATTTCTCTTCCTCCTCAGTTTGGTCACTTTGAGGTGACCTATAATTTTCAGAAAGACAAGTGGGATATTAATGAATTAATCTCACATGTGACTCAAGAGGAAGATAGGTTGAAGCAACCTAAAATTGAAGGTGCTCATTTAGCATCCACCTCTTCTCATGGGACTAAGAGAAGAGGGAAGGAAATTGCGGTAACAAGCAATAAGAAGCCTAAAGGATCATCTGATGATCGTAAGGAAAAGAAGTGCTTCTTTTGCAAGGAACCTACGCACATGAAGTTTGACTTCCCTAAGTATCACGCTTGGCGTGCTAAGAAAGGTATGTCATTTGGTCTTGTTTGTACTGAGGCTAATTTAGTTTCAATTCCTTCATATACATGGTGGTTGGATTCTGGTGCAACAACTCACATTAGTATGTCTATGCAGGGTTGCCTGAATTACCGAAGACCTAGCGAGGATGAAAGATTCATCTATATGGGAGCTGGGAACCCGGTAGAAGTCATAGGCATTGGAACCTTTAGATTGTTGTTAAGTACATGATATTATTTTGTATTAAATAATACTTTTATTGTACCTTCGTTTAGAAGGAATTTAATATCTATCACTGTTTTGGACAAAGAGGGTTACTCTTGTTCATTTGGTAATAATAGATGTGATTTATATTTCAATTCCATTATTGTTGGTACTAGTACTTTATCGAGTAGTGATAATCTTTATTTGCTTAACACTACTCAAACAATCAATGAGTCCCATAATAATGAAACTAAATCTAAGAAGCGAAAGTTTTAAAGTGAAAATTCTTATACCTTATGGCATAGGCGTTTGGGTCATATCTCCAAAAGGAGAATTGATAAGCTTGTGTCAGAAGGAATCATAAATAAACTTGATGTTCCTGAAAAGGACTTTTGCATTGAATGCCTAAAAGGAAAGTTTACAAACTCGAAAAGAAAAATATCCTCGAGAGCATCAAGCGTCTTAGAACTAATACATACGGATATTTGTGGGCCATTTCCTACTCCTTCTTGGAATGGTCAACAATACTTTATTACGTTCATAGACGACTACTCTCGATATGGATACATTTATTTACTTCATGAAAAGTTTCAATCATTGGACGTTTTCAAGTCTTTTAAGGCCGAAGTTGAAAATCAACTAGGTAAGACTATTAAGAACGTTAGATCCGATCGTGGTGGCGAATACTATGGTCGGAATGACGGTTCGGGAGAACAACGTCTGGGTCCTTTTGCTCGCTACTTAGAAGAGTGTGGGATTGTCCCTCACTACACTATGCCGGATTCGCCTAGCATGAATGGTGTAGCTGAGAGACGTAATATAACCCTTCAGGAAATGGTAAGAAGTATGGTTTCTAATACTTCTTTACCTCACTCATTATGGGGCGATGCTTGAAAACCGCAACTTATCTTCTCTATAGGGCTCCCTCTAAGGCTACTAACAATAAAATCCCTTATGAATTATGGACAAATAAGAAACCGTCCTTAAATCATCTTCATGTTTGGGGTTGTCCAGCAGAAGCTAGGCCTTATAGGCCTAACGAAGGAAAACTGGACGCTAAGACAGTTAGTTGCTACTTTGTAGGGTATGCCGAGAGATCAAGGGGCTATAAATTTTACAACCCGAAATCTAGAACGTTTTTTGAAACGGGAAATGCTAGGTTTTTTGAGGATGTTGAGTTTAGAGGGGAAATTAGGAATAATAATTTTGAATTTAAGGAAGAGGAGAAATCCATTTCTATACCTCTTCCCTTAGTAGTTCCAATTGAAAATCAAGTACTTGTACCTGAAATTCAAGAGGAACAAATTCAAAATATTGACTCCCCTATAAATATTGAACAACATGAAAATGTTGATCAAAATGAGGAAATTCAACAACCTCAAAATGAGGAAGAACCGGTGCCTTTAAGAAGATCAAATAGAGTAAGAAGAAGTGTCATCTCGGATGATTATGAGGTGTATCTAGCCGAGAATGAAGGACACTTAGGTTTAGTGGGAGATGAGCCTCTCACCTTCCATCAAGCCATTAATAGTCCTAATTCTCATAAGTGGATCAATGCCATTAATGAAGAGTTGAAATCTATGAAAGACAACGACATTTGGGATCTTGTCCCATTACCGAAGGATGTGAAACCTATTGGTTGTAAATGGATATTTAAAACCAAAAGGGATTCACAAGGTAATGTGGAGAGACATAAGGCTCGTCTTGTTGCTAAAGGTTTCACTCAAAAGGAAGGTATTGATTACAAAGAAACATTCTCTCCGGTATCTTCTAAAAACTCCTTTAGGATCATTATGGCATTAGTAGCACATTATGACCTTGAGCTTCATCAAATGGATGTTAAGACAGCTTTTCTCAATGGAGACATTGAGGAAACCATCTATATGAAGAAACCAGAAATGGTGGATGTTTTGGAACAAACTAATCATTTAGTTTGTAAACTTAAGAAATCCATTTATGGGCTCAAGCAAGCTTCCCGTCAATGGTATCTCAAATTTAACCAAGTAATTCTTTCATTTGGCTTTGAAATGAATATTGGTGAAGATTGTATATACCATAAGTTCAGTGGGAGTAAGTTTATATTCTTAGTCTTATATGTGGATGATATTTTGCTAGCTAGTAATGATATAAACCTTCTAAAAGAAACTAAGAAATTTCTTTCAAACAAATTTGAAATGAAAGATCTTGGTGAGGCATCTTTTGTATTAGGAATCCAAATACACCGTGATCGCTCACGAGGTACTTTAGGATTATCACAAAAGGCCTATATAGAGAAGGTATTACAAAGGTTTAGCATGCAAAACTGTAAATCACATGACACCCCTGTTTCTAAAGGAGATAAATTTAGTCTAAGTCAATGTCCCAAAAACAATTTTGAAACTAAGTATATGGAAAATATCCCTTATGCATCAGCAGTAGGAAGCTTAATGTATGCTCAAGTCTGTACTCGTCCAGACTTAGCTTTTATTGTTGGGATGCTTGGTAGATACCAAAGCAATCCGGGGAGAGAACATTGGGTCGCAGCCAAAAGAATGATGCGGTATTTACAAAACACCAAGGACTACATGCTTACATATTCAAAGTCGGATCATCTTGAGATCGTTGGGTATTCCGATTCCGACTTTGCTGGATGCCAAGACAGCCGTAAATCAACGTCTGGGTATGTCTTCACATTAGCCGGTGGAGCAATTTCTTGGAGAAGTGCCAAACAGACACTCGTTACTTCCTCCACCATGGAAGCTGAGTTCGTTGCTTGTTTCGAGGCATCCAATCAAGCTATATGGCTGCATAAATTCACTAAGGGACTGCGTATTGTCGATAGCGTCGAAAGACCTATTAAGCTATATTGTGACAATAGGGCAGCGGTCTTGTACTCCAACAATAACAAGAGCTCGTCAAAGTCTAAACACATTGACATTAAATTTCTTGTTGTAAGAGAGATGGTACAAAAAGAACAAATAGAAATACAACTTATTGGTACAAACTCTATGTTAGCGGATCCGTTTACTAAGGCGTTATCACCTTTAGTGTTTCACGAGCATGTTGCTCATATGGGTGTAACAACTTTTGATAACATTTAATATAGTGGGAGTTTGTGTTGTTTCTTCAATTTATTGTTCTTTATTTTAAAGTTTTGATCTCATTTGGTTAAAGTTGGACTAGTTAGAGAATATGTATATATTCATTATGTTCTATGCTACACATCTATACTTTTGATCTATGTCATTTAGTTAGAATTTGTATATGTGATTATAGTGGGTTTAGTTGCGAATCAATTACAACGACTGCCCCTTTAGTCCTATACTTATATGGCTAATGGACGAGATTGTTATAGATGACAACAAAGTGCACATAAGTGTTGTCATTTATGTTATATTCATGATTTAAAAGGAAGAAATTTGTTTTGCAACCCAAGTGGGAGATTGTTAGATCATTATGGCTTGCAACACAAATTATTTAGCCCTTCCATAAATAAAATCATGTCTATGATATTAATATAAAGTATAGTCAACAATAATAAAATGTGTAGAATTCCTTTTGATGTATAATTATCTAATTGTGATGGGCAAAAGGGTAATACAACATCATCAAGCTTGAAAGGGTGGCTTGAAAGGGTGTGGTCCCTAAGTGAAATGTCACCTTGTCTCCTATATAAAGGGTCTTCCATCAACCCTAGAGACTACTTGATTTCTTATTCTCTCATACTAAATAAATCTTTATTATTGCTAAGAAGACATTGTGAGTTTAAGAGACATTATCATTTAGAAGATCATTTTCCTACATATTCTTCTTCATCTATATTCTCCCGAAAGATATCAACATGGATTCAACAGGTATATTCCTAACGCTTCCGCTTCATCTCTTCCTCAATCTGTTACTAAATATGAGTGTGGCATTCAGGGGTATATAATTGTTCCAACATAATATGCCCCTAATATATAAATTAACTCATGTGCATGCTAATCTACCTAATAATTAAATCATATTCATATTTTTAATTAAATTGAATAATGTCTTATACATTGATTAACATAATTAAATTGAACATTATATTCATTTTTACTTTCATAATTCAATAAAAATAATACACTTTCCGTCTTGAAATAAATGTCACCCCCTTTTTGTACTTTATTTCGAAAGAACATATTTATTCCGAGACAAGGGGAATTAATTCATAATATTTTATAACACGTGCCCAACTCCTCCCCTATTTTATTTTCATTGTTTCTTTGGAATCTCCACCCTATTTTCTCAATAAGTTAATCAACAAATATAATTAAAAAATGTATATAAACCTTTAAAGAAAAAAAAAAAAAATAATGAAATCTACAAGAAAAAAAATTCACAAATCTTCCCCTAAATGCGTTAAATATGAGCTAGAAATAAAAACATTTTGGCCTAAAACCATGATACACACAAATGATAGTATATGGAAAGGGTGGCTTATTTGGGGTTATAAAATTTTAATCAAGAGTGATTATAGGCATGTTTCCAAATAAGTGAGGAAAAGTAACATTTTCTTGGCTTTCTGGCTTTTACTTATTCATGCTGTAGATAGGTTGTACATTGCTTATGAGCTTTTGACTTATAAGTCAAAACAAACACTACATTTATTACTTATTTTAAGCCAAAAGCAATTGAAAATAAGTGAAAACAAACAAGCACTTATTTTGTGAGAGATAAACGCCTACACTTATTATTTTGGACATTTGTTGTCCCGTCTCCCACATTGAAAGACTATATATTTCTTAGCGGTTTGGTCTTGACCGTTATTGCATCTGAATGCTATGCATTCAAAAATCGGAATGCATAGGACCGAATCCATTTTTAAGCCAAAAACATAAGAATACCTATGGTCAAGTAAATTAAGAAGTTGTGGATCACAATGAAAACACTGATAACTTCATTAATGAATAACATATAACTATAAGTAAAATTACTCAAAGTACAAAACATTGATATATCAAACTTTAAAAAAAAAAAAAAAAACTACAAATTTCAAATAACATCACAACTTCACACACTTGGGATAGTAGCATTCCTTTTGATTCAGTTCATCCTACGTGATAAAAGCAAACGAAAATGCTGAGAAATCGAATTAAAGCCTAAGCTTCGGGAAAGTGTGGTGGTAGGGGTGGGAAGCCACCAAACTTGGGGTGGTGGAAGTCCTTTGGAGGAATGGAGAATGGCGGGAACTTAAGTGGAGGAAGGGGTGGGCATGGTTTCTTGTAGAATGGTGGCAATGGCTTGTAGATTGGGATTGATGGCTTTGGCTTGTAAATGGGGACTGGGGATGGCTTGTAAACAGGTGGCTTTGGCTTTGGCTTGTATACAGGGACGGGAGTTGGCTTGTAAACCGGTGGCTTTGGCTTGTAAACGGGGACCGGGGCTGGCTTGTAAACCGGTGGCTTAGGCTTTGGCTTGTAAACGGGGACTGGAGCTGGCTTGTAAACAGGTGGCTTAGGCTTAGGCTTGTAAACGGGGACTGGTGCTGGCTTGTAAACCGGTGGCTTTGGCTTTGGCTTATAAATGGGCACGGTTGGTGGAAGTGGCTTGAACCAAGGATGGTCGTATTTTTTGAACCAAGGGTGATCTTTGTGCAAAGGTGGCAATGGTGGGTATTTATAGTGGGACCATAAGGCGGCAGAAGTGCAAATGGACGAAGAAAATTTGAGCTTTCCGGTCGGTCCAAATGTGTGTTTATCATCAGTCATCGATTTAAAAGCGATTTTCGAGGCTTCTATGTTGTGGACTGCACAAGGTGCCAATGATGCACTGTGAAGTTGTGCATAGCATTCTTCTTGTAGTTTCCCATCTTTCACAATCTCTTGTGGGAGAGACACTTTGAAGTTGCCTTCTTTGTCAAGCTCTCCAACTCCTCTTGTTTCATATTCACCTTTCGCGCTTTTACAATCAACTGTCACTCGTAGCCCTGTACAAAGTCGAACAAATGATCAAATTAAGAGCGTCTCAATCACAAAATGTCGCGCTTCAATCACATATAAAACTTGAGCTCCCCACAGGGCCAAAAGATCAATTAAGTTGAGATGCGTACAAATTGACCAGAATGACGTAGAAACGAATCAACTTACAAGTGAAGAGAAAGTTACCTGAAAATGCATGGGCAATCTTGATATTACTATCCTTACAATCAGCACATTCTCCAACCCCGACAACCTCGACAGTCTTGTCAGAACTTGCACGACACACGAAGTTACTCCCAGAAAAGAACAAGGACACAACCAAGAAGCCCAGAAGGACTTTCTGACAACCTAGATAAGAATAATGTATCCTCATTTGGGATAAATATTCTGACACAAATACCCCTACCACCTGCACTTATGTCCCCAGTACTACAATTACTGATATGAAGCTTACTAAGTTGAGTATATTTTGAAGCAAAGAAAAGTTTGATATATATATATATAAGAATGTTGAGATGGGGGAGTGATTGGGTTATTGGGCTGGGCCTCGTACCGACAGGCGAATTAAAGAAGATCACATGAGGATGGGGGCCCATTTAGATGAGAGATGAAGGTTAAGGGTGTGGTTTGTTTAGGTATAAGAGGCTATAATCATACATTTAATGAGTTCTTTCTTTCCAACTGTAAATTAAGACCCATGACAACAGCTAGGCAAAAAAATTAAACCAGTTTGATTTATTTATGTGATATTTTGTTGATCTGCTAACCAACCAACTAAAACAGCATTTTTCATAAATGAGTTTTACATGGATTGTTCTGATACAAGGTAAGGTTATTGCTTTCTGTTATCAAATACTCCCTCCGTCCCAAAATGATAGTCCAGTTTGACTATTCAAACATTTTGAGATTACATTATAGGTTTTGGATATTCAGTGATTTTGAAGCCTTAAATATTGAAGTGAGACGAACTTTTTTGGGACAAACAAAATGGTGTAATGGGACTATCATTTTGGGACGGAGGGAATATGAGATCTTGAAATGCTACCTCCATCCCAAATAAATGTTGCACTTGACCTGCCAGCATTTTAAGGAAATGTGAGTTACTGTTTGTACTAGACGAGGCTTTAATGCGTTATGTTTATATGATTGAACTGAATGTAGTTTGAAAGTTGTAAAAAGTTTCTTTTTTGATGTATAAAAAAGTTATGTTTATATAATTGAACTGAATGTAGTTTAAAAGTTGTAAAAGTTTCTTTTTTTTTTGATGTATAAAGAAGGGATGTAACTGCGATGTGGGGACTCTTACAGATTGGGTAAGTTGATCTGATACTATTCTTATCAGACTTCTTGAACCTTATGCTGTTGACGGATCAGTTTGGTTTGTTAAGTTTGATGCATGCAGTTAACGGGTTTTTGGTATGTTAACTTGTCTACAACTTAACGGATAATGTTATTCAGGGGTCGGAATGTATAATACAAAACCATAAATGGAGTTAAAAGGAAAAGTCATTTGTGCTGATTTAGAGACCCCCCCCCCCCCAAGCAAGATTCTTGAATCATATTTTGCTCAACTTAGGTCGGCCTTAAAATCAATTTTGATGAGCTGATGCTGATAATTAAAAGCACAAACCGAACTAATTCGTGTATATGATATACGGTCTGGTTCAACTGCATGACAGTCAGACTAGCCTATTATAACATGTAACTCATCGAGATATTAACTTGCAGCAAATGATCTATTATAACATGCAACTCACGTTAAAATTATTTCAGACATTTTTACTTTACTCGCATCTTGACAGTCTCACACCGCTGTTGTTGCCCGATCTAACGGACGAAAATTGTATGACTTGAGAATAGGAAAAGAGGTGCATTTAAAGGAGTATTTGTGATGATTGTGATTTCCCAACTAATTCCACAATCATGGGAAAATTGCATCCCACTTAGGACTTCTTTTACTTGAATATTGTCGCTTTTGTCCACATTGATATATTCATATTTTTAAATTATATAATAATGTAAAATAAAAATACAGGTATACATTAAAAAAAAGTTACGGGTGTGAATAACAACACTCCAGATCGACAGGCCCTTTTATTACTGCAATTTTACAAGTTTTAAGTAAAGATTTTTTTTGCACATTTTATATTTTGTAGCTAGCTTTATGTCTACAACTTTTATAAGATAACTTTTGACTAAAACATTATAAATAATGTCAAGTTATTGAAACAATAATTAATTTTTTCCCAAAAAATGAAACAAGATTTAAGTAATCACTTTCAACCAAATTTTTGTTGCTAATAAATTCACAAGATGTATAATTAATTTGTCACACTCATGAAGGTTACATCCTCCTTAAATGTGTTTAATTTTTGTTCAATAAACAAAGATTTATTAGATCTCAATATTTCCCTCATACTAATGCATCAACTAGCTAGAAAAAGATACTCCATCTGACCCATAAAGATAGTCTCATTTTGACTTTTAATGGTCAACAAAAATGAACTTTGGCCAACCATGGACGACGATCTAATCATTCTAGTGAAATTCTAAAATTTGTAATTGATAAATCATTAAGTGATTTATCAATAACAATTTTTAGAATTTCCTTGTGATCATTAAATTGACACTAATGTTTGGTCAAATATTATTTTTATTGACCATAAAAATTAAAAAATGAAACTATCTTTCTGGGACAGGGAGTATTATTGATGAGGTTAGAATATTGGTGAGTACCCATCATTTTTCCACTAAAATACTCTATTCGTAAGTAATAAATGTTAAAGTTGACAATGTCGAAAATGTTAGTGTATGTGTTTTAGTTGGTTGCATATTGTTTTCATGGTAACATTTCGCTAAAATAATATTTTTATTTACAAATGTAACACTTATTTTGTAACAGATTAATGCCTACACTTATTATTTATAGTAAGAAGGGAAAATATTAAAGTTTGGAGTTATACATATATATATATATATAGTCGCGCTCCAATGAGAACCGTGAGAACCAAGCATAACCGCTTGATTAAATATAAAATCAATGGTCCAGATTATAAATACAGTGGATACAGTAGCAAAATACACTTGGATACATTAGTCATTTAAGTTACTGTATCCAAGTGCAATTTCCAAAAACACTTGGATACAGTAGTTATTTAGCTACTATATCCAAGTACAATATCAAAATTTAGGTATTGTATCCAAGTGTATCCACTGTATCTATAATCTGGACCATTGATTTTGATTCTAATCTAATGGTTTATGCTTGGTTCTCACGTTTCTCACACAATTGTGGTTCTCATTTGAACACCTACCTATATATGTATATATATGTGTGTGTGTATATATATATATATATATATATATATACACATATATATCCCTCCTTCCCATAACTATGTGGACAAAATGAGTTTTGCACGAGAATTAATGGATGAATAGTAGTGGGTAGTTGTTGTGAGTGTGAAAAATAAAATAGAAGAGAGAAAGTGATGTAGGGAATAATAGGTTGATTGGTGTTGTAAATATAAAAGTAAAGTAGGAGAGAGAATAAGTGGGAAGAATAATGAATATTCTTTACCATTTTAGGAAAGTGTAACTTATCAATGAGACGCCCAAAATAAAATTTTGTCCACGTAATTATAGAACGGTGGAAATATTAATTAGCATGTGATGATTAATGGGTTGTGTCCCCCACCCGTAACCTTATGGAAGCCAACAGTATCTTTCCTTCTGAAGTTGGTTAAGCTTTTGTCAATGGTGCCATAATGCTGCAACTTTAGTAGTTGAATTGAAGTTGTTAATTAGACTGGTCTCACACACACGTGAGACTGGTCTCATTGACAGAGTAAATGGTTTGCCTCCCTATTGTGGGGTGAGGCAAAAAGATTACGAAGATATTCAAAATATGTCATTCAGATTCCGACTTGATCTCGATCTCGTTTGATTGACTCGGTCAAGCTCGGTTCGTTCATTCGGTCTCAATCCGCTCCATCCTATCCTCCAACTAAAGTCGGTGGTTATGTGTGAGATTGTCACACACAAAAGACTTCCTCTCAGCATGGAATGGAGGAAGTAAGACTTCTAGAACCTCAATTTTCAAACAAGAAACAAAAAGAAAAAGGAAGAAAAAAAAAAACCTTATCAAGATATGGTGCACCACATGTTCAAGTTTATGTGTATTCTTCTACACATGTGATTGTCTCTCCTTGTATTGGTACATAGTTCAAAGCTCATTACATAAGTGAAAATAAATAAGCAATTGGAGATATCTATTTCACCGTTGATTTATTTATTTTACGTATCATCACCATTGAAATTTTTGAACATGGAGTATATTTTTTGGAAACTGATCATCTCAATCTTTCTCTAACGTCCAAAAAGGAGATGTCCACCATTTACAATAAAAATGTTCAGGAGGTTCAGTTCAGACGTAGACCTCTTCCACAAAGGTGTAGAAAGCACAATCAAACCGATCCGAGTCGACTCAATTCAATAACCTAAATTCTATAATCCGATGATCGAGCCAACCCACAAGTCCATAATCTGGTGATTGAGTTGACCAGGAGTTGATCAAGCTTCAAATGTTTTGTACATGGACAATGGCTGAAGTCAACAGTTCAAATGATATATATATCCACAGAACACAACTTTTGGGACAACAGTTCAAATGATATAAATATATACTCCCACCGTCCCAGCAGAAGTGGCACCAACTTTTGGGACACGGTAGTAGATGTGTGGTAGAAAATGGAGAATGAGTGGAGTAAATAGTAGTGTTGGTTGAATAAAATGAGTGGTGGAAATTGAAGAAAAAGAATGAGTGTGGTTAAATAGTGGAGTTGGTTGAATATAAATATATTACTAACATTTCCATTTTGGGCAGTGTCACTTGTGTTGGGACAGACTGAAAATGAAATAAGTGTCACTTGTGCTGTTTGGGATAGAGGGAGTATATATATACATAGATATTTATATATATATACACCTTCAACTTGAAGCTATCTTTGTAATTGTAATAGGATTCTAACCAGATGATCAACAAAATAGGGAGACTGATTTTCTACCCTTCTTGAAGCTTTTCCAAAAGCGTAATGATAAAGATAAAATTCAAGATTCCGGGCAAAAACCTGACAATAAAGGTCAGCTCTTGCACAAAGCTTTTGCATATGATACAAGCTAATCCGCGTATAACTTCCAGAACCAAGAAATAACCAAAATTGGAATGCATAACCATTACGTTGAAACAAAATTGCATCTTTTTTCTAACACGAATCCTCTTTACCATTATCATGAAATGGGGTCAACGGTCAAAATCTCAAAGAAAAATGAGACGTAAAAAAGATTAGTTTCTTCCTCATACTACAACAGTAGGCTAGGTATATTTGTCCCCCAAGCGTTTTCACATTGTGGCCTCTTCCTCAACTAACCTGAGCTACATCAACCTGATCCTGATTTTGGTGCTTCGTGTGTAGCAGGCACTCTGCTCTATTTCTTCTTCTTTAACTTGTTGGATTGCGATTGAGTATATGCAGTTCCCTGACCACCAAGAAAACAAAATGCATAAATAGTCAGCTAAGATTCATAGAAAATTTTTACCACAAATAAAGGAGTAAAAAAAAAACTCACTCCGTCCCAAAACAAAGTACCCATTTCGCCATTTTGGGCGTCTCATTAGAGAGTACAATTTTTCCAAAAAGGAAAATATATACTCCACTTTCTCTCTCATTCCCACTCACAACAACTATCCACTTACTATTCTCTACCCCACTTTCTCTCTCCTTCCCACTCACACCACCTACTTTTCCAACATCATTCCATAACTCTCGTTCTTAAAATGAAATGGGTATTTTGTTTTGGGGCGGATGGAGTAGTCTTTTTAGCGAACAATTTGAATGGCATGCTAAACCAAAAATAAAGGCTTAAGGTGGCTTCGTCACTGGGAACAAATCATACGTTAAATCAATTGTTTCTAATTAGAATTCTATTACTCCATCCCAAAATGAATGTCCAATGTTAGGATTGAAGGAAATCAGGAAATGTAAGAAAGGTGAAATTTAAGCATCTTTGGTTGCATGAGTACATAAAAGCCCTTACCGATCTCACTATATTACATCATTAGTGTTAGTGTGAATCAGAACTTCTTGTTTGATGATGGATGATTTAGTAACTTCTCCAAAATTTGGACATTCATCTTGGGGCAAGAATTTGGGGGGGGGGGGGGGGGGGGCGGAACATTCATTTTGGAGCGGAGGGAGTATTATGTAATTTTTACTAGTTTAAGTTCAGCAAGCTAAGATTGAAGCTGAAGCAGCAGCGTGCTCTATTAATAACAATTTTCCAGATTTCATAAATTATGGCATTAAATTTCCTTATAAATCGGCAAAAAAAAAAAAAAAAAAACAAGCACAAACTTTATCCAACAGAGCCTCCTTCCAAGGAAATAATAGAACTGACAAAACAATGAGTGGTATATACCTGCAGCCATTCATCCATTGATGCATCAGTGGTCCCAGTTCCAACTTCCACCTTAGGAGCCCTCTTAGATTTCTGAAATAGAAGGACCCAAAACGATGCAATAAGTGCCTAGTAAACTTGCATAGAACTGGACTTGGGAGAGAAATTAAAGGTAATACTCCATCCGTCCCAAAATAATAGTCCCATTTCTCCATTTTAATAATATAACCTTAAAATGTTTGAAAAATCAAACGAGACTATCAATTTGGGACGGAGGGAGTATCTTAACTTCTACTAACATATGGTATAGTGTGTTCACGAAAATTCACAAGTACCTTGGAAAGGTTTTGGAACTGATTGCGAATCCACAACCCTAAAAAGACAAGAAGAGCAATTCCAAGGGAAATCAAGAAAACAGTCTCGACACTGACAAGACCACCAGCATCAATAACCTCAATAGTACCATTGTAGAAAGTACTTTGGTATGGTTGTTGTTCAATCTCGTACACAATTGTTCCCACAAGATCAAATGTTCCGGGCTGAAATCAAAACTACTACCTCAGCTTAAAAGAAAAATATGTTTCCGATGATAATTTCAACAATAAACTGATATGCATGTAAGATAAAAATAAGTCTACCTGCAAAAATTTGCTGACAGCAAATATGTAGGGGAAGGTAGCCTGAGCTGAAGCAGGAATTGATGCGTTTCTGAATGCCTATGCAAAATCAAACACACGCATCAGTAACAAATAACAAATCCGAATTATGATAAGTATAAAACGAATAAGAGAAATGTTCAGAGAGAAAGATAAACTGAGTCCACAAAATAGAAATTAGCTTATAAGTAAGTTAATAGACATGAACATTACTGAAGAATACCCGCGGTCAAATGCACAAAACAAAGACACGTGATGCAAAGAAGAAACAAGATATGTGAGACAAATGTGAATGAGTAGTTTTGAGATGACAAATCACCTTGTAAGCATTAAGAGAGAGGCGCAGAGAAATGATAGAAAGAAAGATATTTCTTTTAACGCAAAATGATAGGAAATCAGGTTAAGCTTCCAAGCATTCAAAATATTCTTGCTACTGAATTCAATTGTTCAGGCAAGTAAAGGGAGTTGTGTGTGGTATATAAGGAGGTGGATCAAATGTTATTCCTAACTATATGCCACTATGCCAGAACAATCTCATTAGATAAAATTGCAAATCTAAAGATTGAGATTTGAGAAGTCAGAACATGGGTATATCCGCCTCCCATTACAGAGTTACAGCATTATCTAACTTTCTATATTTTTGTCTTCATAATTAAAGACTACATTTATACCAAGAAAAAGTCCAACAGTGTCTCGAGCAGCAGTCACCATTCTGATATTAATTCTGCCACAACCCACCTCACCTAAATCCGCCACTCTTGATCAAAGAAAAAATCAATAATAACATTTACTCCGACAGTCCCATATCACCTTGCACCATTTTCCTTTTTGGGTGTCCCATCGGTAAGCCCCCTTTCCTAAATCTGCACTTTTAATATTATTATTTTATAATTTACCCTACCCCACTTGTCATACTCGCACACTAAAATCCTATGGGCCAATTGCAAATCCTACTTGAGTTGTTATACTCACAAACCCACTCACAATACTTTTGAATATTTATACTCTCTCCTTAATTCACGTGTCCAAGCAAATGGTGCAAGGTGTTATGTGACGGAGGGAGTATATCAATAAGAATCTCGATATAAAACTAGGAAAGAAATAAAAGGAATGGAAACTGAAAATCATTTCCACTAAAGCTGTGATTTAAATAATAACACTATCCCATATCTCCAGCAGTGAAAAACTAGGAAAGGTAAAAAAAGGAAAGGAAACTGAAAATCATTGCCACTAAATCTGATTTTAAGTAATGACACTATCCCATATCTCAATCAGTAAGTGATGTTCAAGCCTGTTCTGTTTGTAAGAAGGATGTGATGGTTCTATTTGTATGCTTTACAAATATTTTCTTCTTGAAAACCAAAAATAGAAATAGAGTAAACAAACTAAGTTCACATAAACACATCGGCTCATTCCAGGATAAAGATAAGGTGTGGATCAAGCAATTGAAACTATCTGCCCATGTCAGATTAGTAATTTTCATATTCACAACAAAAGGCTAAGCCATTCCTGTAGCAACATGGCAAATGGTATCAACAAAACAAATGGTATATTGCATATAGAGTATGCGATAATATATCTTAACCGCATAATAACGGAAACAAATGGTCAATTTGATTATTTTTCCTGTTCCCGATAACAATCTAAGCCATTCCAGTAGCTACATGGCAAATGGTGTCAACAGAACAAATTCATTCAAGTTAAGGAGTAAATGGAACATTGCATATGAAAAGTATGTGGTTCTTTGGTTTAACCAAACCATATTGGAAACAAATGCACTCTCTCAAAGAATGAGAACACCAATTATTTATTTATTTTAAAAAAAAGGAAAAAGTCTATATAATCCAACCTCAACCTGAATCAACCATTGTCAGGACACAAAGTAAACTAACGTGTTAAATAGCTACATAACATGAATAAAAAAAATCAGCTTATAAATATTCCCCTGGAGATTTCCCACACATTCTTGCTTATGAACTGGAGGGCGCAAGTTTATTTCAACGTGTTCTATAAACAAGTAAGCCCTAGTCAATCCATGCTTAAAATGCATTGGCAGGTTTATCTTTGGAGACCAATTAAGGAAAGCTGAAAGCAAATAAATTCTTTAGCGAAAAATTAACTATTGAAGCAGTCAGTCAAAGTCGTTCCAGAATTATATTTCCTTATGATACTTTATGTAGAACTCATAAGTACCTGTGCAGAAAGATTTTGCACCAACATACGATGATCATATGGAAGATGAACGCTGGCCTGAACAGCAATGACATTCACACTAACGTCCCCTGTTTCATCATCCAGCAGAATCAAGTGAGATGTAGGAAATGATATTACATTTCAGCATAAATGTTAATTTGGAAATGGGTATGAAAATATTGTAACATCCTTGACAAGCATAGAGCACAAAACACCATTAGTATAAGATACTCCCAAAGCAGTACGACATATCAAACAGTTATCACAGGCAAAAAAAATTACAACATTAGCTAGAATGAAACCGCTCAACAACAGTAATCGAGAAGTTAGAACATTACCCTCATTCTTCATTCCTACTAAAAGTTCAGTCTCTTCCCCAGCAGCCACCGCTGAAAATAAAAAGAAGCAAAATGAGAACATCTCTCCTAGAAACTAATGGTGAATAATTTTTCTCTTTAATGCAATTGTGCATTTAAGAAATATGCACCGAAAGAACAACCAAACAGATTAGTAAAAGTGTGCATTTAAGAAATATGCACCGAAAGAACAACCAAACAGATTAGTAATACTCACATTTTGAGGGATTCTTCGGGAAAACACACACTGTTTCCACACCTGGAGCTGGACTAAAACTTCCACCTCCATAATCTTGAACATCATCACCAACAATCCCAAGATCCCCTCCTTCCTCAACAACTTCAGAAACAAGCTCATCGTTCGTGTCCGACTGACACCTAGCAACTATAGCACAACACCATCACTTACACACCAAATGAATTTTTGAGTGATAATGCAATGTTATCATATAGTTGCAAGAAAAGCGTAAAATCGGGTTTATTGAATGGCAGGCACAAAGTGGGTTTAACCTTGGTACATGTGCACAACGGAATTGGGGTGAACCCATGCAAGATTGCAAGCAATGCCTAACACTTATAATGTGAGGTTGGCAGAAAAATAATGACTATAACATCTTGCCAACTCTTATTATTCTTTTACTGAAGAGTGCTACTACAGAGCTGAGTTTGAAACAAGTCTGGCCCTTCATTCCGTTAGGTACAACAAGTAAACAACCAGTGTAATATGTCCATATTGTATTTGTGAAAGAGAAAGGCATTTCTTTCCTATTAATGACAAGGTCATAATCCAGTTAATGTGCTGACACAACCATGTAACACAATCTGGGACAATCTCAACAAGACCCAACTTTCCATTAATGGTCAGAAGACCAACTTCCGGTACGAAAAAATCTTTTAACAAGTTTAACCAGAATGGTGGGACATTTTACAAAAGCCTCAAGCTTCAAGGATCTTAAGCCTTAAGGTAGCTAATTCAAATCCCCAACCGTGTGACCAAGCTTAAATCATGAGGTAGAACAAATTTACTTAATCTAACAAAATGTAGCAAATTAGTTCATTGATTAGCCATAAAATTTAGTTGTGGCAGAAAAACAATTTGAAATTCGACTAATCCGGATAACAAGATAACCCTAATCGATTTCACCACCAATCAATTTCATTTCAACTAGCCAATACTCATGCATGCAAAAATTTTAAGATCAACCAATCTCACACATTACAACCAGAATTTCGCATTACGGTCAATTATACAGTAAAAAACAACAAGCAGTAGCTCAAAATCAAGATTCAAAATAGTCAACTACACATATCACACCACGAAATTGAATGACAGAACAACGGATTAACATAGATAGCTGCTTTGATTAAGAAAGAAATACAGAAATGGATCTCGATCGGGAAATCCGAACAAGAGAGTGGTTAGTTAGGAAATCTAGATCTGGTAACATTAAAGAGATGCAAACCTTGGATGAAAGGAGAGGAGATGAGGATGAAGAGGAGAGAGAAAATCAAAAAGGAAACCCTAGTCTTCGTCGCCATTATTTCCGATTCACCGGAGAGAGATTGATCGGGAGGGGTTTCAGTCTGTGTGTGAATTTTGTGGAAAGAGAGACGGAGGAAGGCGCTGTTCTGTTTGTTGTTGAGTGTTTTGGGTTGATGAGCTGGACCAATCACATTGCCATATGCGCGTGGCCGGGACCCACACGAGCTGAAGTAAGCGTGTTTGGCAACTGGAATAAGGAGATTCCTGATCGTGCCAAGGGGTGGTCTAGTCTGTGTATGCATTTGTCATTTGACAAGGATTTCCATGGATTTCATTGCAATTAGGCTATGTGATACTCATCCATACAGTATAAAAGATAAAACTAAAAACTATCAAAGTGATATATTATGGTAGACATGGCCAAACATGTGTGAAGCTGGTGCGGGTGCGGTACGGTTACAGTTACAGGTGCGGGTTCCTAAACCCTATAACCGTAACCTAACCGTGAATAACACGGGTGCGGGTACGGTTGAGGCACCGGTGAAGCGGGTATGGGCACGGGTCTGCCCCTTTTTTTCGTTAAAAATCTAACAAAATCTGTTAGAAATTAACTGTTTTCTTTTTTCCTTTTTGATAACAACGGAAAATTAACAAAATATGTTAGAATATGTTGAAATCAATAAAATGTAACAGAATATGTTTAAAACTCAAATATTTTTTACATATTATGTTAAAAAATTAACAAATTATGCTAGAAAACTAACAAAATTTGTTACGGGTAAACCGGTTAACATTTACAGGTCTTTGGAATGAACAAACCATAAGCGAACCGCCCTAGCCACCTTTACGGGTAAACCGGTTAACGGTTCTTCCACGGATGCGGTTACTACGGTTCACGGGTAAACTATATATATATGGTGATGAAATTGATTTTTTTTAGATGACAATGATTTTTTTTCACTTAAAAAACTGTAAGATATCAGTAAATTTTAGATGACAATGATTTTTTTTCAAAAAAAAAAGATGATGGTTAGCTTTTTGATGGGATGTCAAAAAGATTGATGAAAGTGTAGAATAGTAGTACAAACTAAAAATACCAGAGTGATATACTGAGTGTGGTGAAAGATAGAAGACCAAAAATATGTCCTTTAGCCTTCCATGAAAGTTTTTTTTCCAAGGTTATCCAGTTAAATCTAGACTCGAGCCAGATAAGACCTTAAAGGCGGTAAAGCTCCCCTATCTGTCAAGCAGACACTCACAGCGGCACCTCTACATTCCCAAAATTCGAACTTGAAACTTCCGATTAAACTAGAACAACCCTAAAAACACTACAGCTGTAATTTCTCAGCATAAGATTCATAGGCTTGAAGGATAAATAATTTACTCGATAATAAAATAACGTAAAACATCATAATGTATCATACAATCATCGGATACAAAAAAAAAAAAAAAAAATCATTAACCAAAAGCTTGAGGTAAACGTTAGTTTAAGATTTTGGATAGCATTACGAGATACGAAAACTTTCCATCTATTTCATCAATCCCCATGGATAGTATAGAGTTCCCACTTCCTTGTCGGGTCATATATCTGCAAAAATTTACAGGACGACAGTTGTTTGTGAGAAATTATGAATCATGAATGAGTTTATTGCAAAACTGACATGCGTACTTTCAGTTATTTTCAATTTGACTTGCGAACTTTGGAAACATCAAATGTGGTTTGCGTACTTATGATTTTGAAAATTTTGAAACCACTTTTTAACACATGTTAAAAACATAACAAGACATTCCATATAGGGGGTAACAATGAAAATATAAAACTTACAAGCCTACATTTATAGTCAATAAAAAAAGGACTTGAATGTAAATTAAAACCCCCATTGAACGTCGCATTCTTCTTCCCAACGCGTTAAATGGAACGGCATGAGCCCTTCCCCCTCCCTCTCCCGTCCGGCACCGTCACCCTCCCCAACACCCGCCCAATCGCCTCTTACCGATTAGTCGTCACATGGTTCCTCTCCGGTGCCATTATTACCTTCTTCTCCAAACCATCTCCCACTCCATGCTCCTTTCCCGTTCGCCTTTCCCCTCAAAACCACCACCGGCCACTCTTATTTTGCTAGATCTATTTATGAACTGCAATCCGCCGACCACCCTCACCATTTTCTTCAAAAATCGAAGTCTCCCTCCATCCCGTTCTTTCTCTCCCACAGAGGCAGATTCGTCTTTTGAATTTGTACTAAAATTGTTTTTTTTTTATTATTTTAGATCTGAATAGATTCTTGGGTTTGATTGTGTGCGTGTTTGATCCGGGTTTAACATCATATTTGGTTTCAAATCTGGGTTTTTGCATCATGGTGTATGTTTGAGTTTGAATCTGAGCTTTTGAAGATTTGGGTGATGTCTGGGTTTGATTGGGTGTTGAGGATTTTTGAGATGGAGGTTTATGATAGTATTGAGGCTGCTATTGGTGGTGTTGAGACTGGTATAGATGGAGGTTATGGTGGAATGATACATGTGTAGAAGGAGATTGATGGTGGTGGTGGTTGGTGGTGGTGGTGACCTTGGGGAAGACGGTGGGGGATTGGGATAAGGAGATGACTTTGGATTTTAAATTTTACATTTTCACCTCTTTAATTTGTTATATAATACATTCAAATTTTAAGACTTATAAAAGTTTTATTCCTTACACTTTTACCCTTATATGAAGAGCCTCGTTATGTTTTTTAACGAGTGTTAAAAAAGTTGTCTCAAAATTTTGAAAATTAAAGTACGGAAACCAAATTTGATGTTTCCAAAGTTCCCAAGTCAAATTGATAAAAATTGAAAGTACGCATGTCAGTTTTGCAATAAACTCAATCATGAACGCATGTGGAATCATTTAATGATTCGGATTTGGGACGAATGATAATTTGCAATTACAGCCCAAACTACATCTTCTTCCGCACAACTACTAAGTTTTACGACTTATGAAGTGCTTAAATAAACCAATACATTGATTGCAATCACTACCTCCTGATTCTTCTTTGTCTATCTCCCTCCGTCCCAAAATACTTGTAGTTTTAGAGTTTTTCACACATTAAGAAATGCAATCAATATAGATATTCAATAGACAAAATTACCTTTAGAATATGTCAAGCACCAAGGTAATTAAACCTTTTTACTATAGACAAAAACTTGTGTAAGACG
Organism: Campanula takesimana; assembly: GCA_026119855.1. Lineage (NCBI taxonomy): Eukaryota > Viridiplantae > Streptophyta > Magnoliopsida > Asterales > Campanulaceae > Campanula > Campanula takesimana. The sequence continues at coordinate 382,732 of JAOWBW010000531.1, read as the reverse complement.
GTCTCACACGTGAGACGGGTCTCGTTGAGAGAGTAAATGGTTTGCCCACTATGGGTGGGGCTGGGCAAGCCCATTTCCTCTCTCGTCGAGATCCGTCTCATGTATGAGACCGTCTCACACAAGACTTCCTCTTTACTATAATAGTTTCATAATCATAAATGCGGGTATAATTGGTAAACAAGTGTAATGATTCCTAGATAATAGCAAAACAACAAGTATTTTGGGACATTTAGCTCCTCCAACAACAAGTATTTTAAGACGGAGGGAGTAGAATTCCTTTAGCCATTCTTGAGAATGGCAATCAAGTTTTTCTAAACGTCTTTGTTCTTTTATATTTCCCAAAATGGAGTAGGAGTGTGTGCGTGTGTGTGTGTTGGTGTGTGTTGGTGTGTGTCGGCGCGCATGTGTGTGTCTGTGTGTGTGTGAGAAAGAAAGAGAGACTACACCTCCCATCTCGAAGCAGGAAAGATATGCTTGTTCTTCTCATACCAGTGCCTTTCAACAACTTTTCCTGCATGGGACTGTGACAAAAATGGGATGCGGATAAGAAGTCATGTTCAACTACGCCACCAGCTCATATCCAACACAAGTTGCCCAAGGAAAGTTGGTAAAATAAAAAAATATGGAGTGAATAAAAACAGAGATATTACAAACAGAGACAGCCACGACATTTCTCATTTCTTGTTAAGTTGCACATGGCTTGTCCAAAGACGGGGCACAGATTAAAGACCCCTGCGAGTGTTAATCATGAAGTTCATCTCTTCGTTTTAGGACATCAAACTTAGGAGAGACACAAACTAGCAAGTTTTATGATGTTTTTAAAGATGCCAGAATATAAACAGTATAGTTAGCGAAGTTTCTACAGTATTGATTACTATGAGGTTGTTTCCAATCCTAAAAGGGAAATAACTAGGAAATATTTCATGTAGCAATAATCTATTCTCTTATGTATGGCTACCAAATTGACCGAAAGTCATTTTTCAGTGAAATAAATAAGGGTATTATACAAAAAAGCTTCACTCCATAGAGTGTCTGGAGCTCAAATGTGCATGACATTTTCCTAGCAACTATTATTATTCATTTCAAACAAACATCAACTGAAGTTCAATGTCACAAAAGCAACTGGCATCTCTCTTCATATCCTGCTGTACAAGATCTACCTTCCACTAGTGTTAACTCATCGTGTCACATACTTGTCTTAGACGGAAAAACGATTGCAGGTAAATACAAATACTGACTATCAGAGTAAATATTATATACCTCGTCCTTCTCTACAGTTGCATTAGCAGTTGTTCGTACATCTTCATGCACATCGAAGTGGAAAAGCTGAGAAAGCATTAAAACAAAAGGGCACATTTGTTAATGAGAGACCATCCAAAAGTAATCTTGTACCAGGATAGAGAGAAACTATTTTTCTTACTCCCTCCGCCCCGAAAAGTTAGTCCCTCTTTTATTATTGTTAGTTTGAATGAACTTTTGGCAATAATTTGGGTTACTTTTAATTATCTGTAAGAAATTTTTAAAAATTGTGGTTGATAATATTTATAATGATGTATCAATAACATGTTTTATATTTTCATTGGGTAAATATAAAGTCACAAAAAAATCTCACAAAACTTGGCTCACAAAATGATGTGTCAAGATTTTATTGGTGCTTTTAATTAAAGTGTGCCGGGTCCACAATCGATGCAACCAATAAAATATCGCCACCTCATTTTGTATCCATCATTTTGTGAACTTCTTTTGTGCCCCTAGCATTGCCCATTTTCATTAGGATAATCAAAAGCAACCCAAGTTATTTGCATGAAGTTCATTCAAACTAACAACAACAAAAGTGGAAAACCTTTCGGGGACGGAGGGAGTATTTAATTCTTTATACATCTGATCTTCTATAAAGCTAGATCCAAGGACTACACAGAACTTCCTGTGAAAAAGTGAGTGTATTAGACAAAATTACAAATTAGACCTCCATCGGCTGAAAATTATCAATAGTCCTCATCAACTAAAACAAGAGAAGGGAACTATTGCTTGACCTCCAATAAGTTAATGCCAAAATGCCTGAAGCCCCTAGTGGAAACATGTAAAGCATGTGTTGCATTTCCTCTCAACAGGTTAAAAGGAACATATAGCTTTTGTCAGGGGTGGGGGAGCGCGGGGGACCTAAGCTGTTTGGAAGTGTAATGAGGACGGTTAACATATAGTTTTAGGTCTTTGAGTAATTCTCTAAATGAGCGGCCTGTTCACGCTAATTGATTAGAATACTTGAATTACTGGAGTGCACATAGACTTTATTAATCCATTAATTTATAGAGGTTATTCTGTTCAAAGAGGTAGCAAATATATTTGTAGTAAACATAACCAGCTGCCCTATTAAGATAACTTTCCTTTCACGAGTTGACAAAGAGTAAGGAACAAATAGAATTTCACAAACTTCACAAGAAAAATTACTGGGGCTTCATATGAATTAAAATGGAAGGAAAAAGAAATGTACACACCGGACCACTTTTCCCCCTTGCTTTGTTAACAATCAGCTCATAGAAACTGTGTTGCTGCACATAAACAATCACAAGAAGAGAGTGAGATTCAAAAACAAAAAAAAAAAACACATCCTTAGTACAAAAATTTGAGACCATAAGGGCTAAAGTTTCCTACATGTGGAATAATGAGATCTTCTTTCACATAAAGGAGATTTTCGACTGAGGTCGTTCGTATCTCTCGAAACTCAGGAGCAAGCTGTTGCTGAACAGCTTAAGGAACTCGCCAATGCGATCACCTTTCCGAACCTAAAAAAAAAAAAGTAAACTAGAATAGAATGCCAAAAAGTAACCCCTTTTAATATTATAAACAACAGAGATAAGGACAGCTATTATAACCTGTAACACACATCTATGGCCCGTTCCATCCCAGTAACTGTAAGTGATCTGAAGTGGCTCGTCTGAAAATGTAGTTATCTTAGCAAAAATATTTCTTCCCAATAAACTACACCATAACCAATGTGAGTTTACACATTAGAATATGGGAACTTACTTTTAATCAGTTCTTGTTCACGAACCCATTGTTTCCGTAGCCTTTCTCGCTCAGCTTGTTCCTCTGCCTCCCTCTCACTGAAAGAGTATGCTTCACACCCCGAAGGCATAAATGTTAAGCTCATTGGCAAGCATACAGAGAGACAGATGGAAGAAAGATAGATAGATAGATAGATAAATAATAGATTGAGAGAGGAGAGAAAGAGAGAGAACACACCTGTCGGGCAAGAAGCTAGTTTCTACTGTCGGATCTTTCCCAAATCCCCTTCGTCTTGCTTCCGTACCATCTGCAGTTGCAAGAAATGAAATGAACCATTAGCATTGGGATATAATTTCCTCATTTAGTTGAATAAACAAGAAGCCAAACAGGCTCATAATTTAACAGGACCCTAGGTGCATATCAATTATGCAATGTGCTGCATAGTAAAGAAAACAAAAACTGCAAGCAATCATGAAAAACATCTCAAACAACTGAGAACCAAACAGATAAAATAAGCATCAACATAGAATGGATACAGAACCTAATGACCCAAAACGAAGAGAAAAAAATAAGCATCTGAATTTTATGACAAGGGAAGGATCTGATCGCAAAAGCTATACACAAAGTCACAATCAATTCAGTAGTCATGACTGTAGGGTTAATGCTACTATATCAGCTAAATCAAGCACTAGTACATAGGTTCAACAGCTCATGAGGTCCCTTGAGATGACAATAATCATTGCCAACGTATTAGAATATCTTTTCGTCTGTTTGTTCAGTTGCATTATCTCTGCTGGTTCAGAAGAAGAACATGATAGAAAAAGAAAGAGAAATTTTGGTTACAAGAGAATGTTAACACTCCCGCAAACAAATGACTACCGTTACCGTATCAAAAGATGATCTTCATAAGCAAAGGCATTCTTTTTGTTTCTTGCAGCGAGAAAATCTCTAAGATTCTAAGTAAAACCTTCAGCAATGGGTAATAATTACTGCCTCCATCCCAAAACACCTTGCACTATTTCCTTTTAGGGTGTCCCATAGGTAAGTTCCTTTTTTTAAAATGTTCAAATTTTATTATTCTCTCTACCCCACTTGTCATACTCACACACTTAATTTTGGCCCCCACTTGTAAATCCCACTCAACTTATCATATTCACAAGTTCACAACCTCTTTCCCGCTCATAATACTTTTGAATATATATATATACTCCTTCCTTAACTCCCGTGCATTCTCAAAATGGTGCAAGGTATTTTGGGACAGAGGGAGTACACTATAAGCCATACAGAAGACATCATGCTACTGAAGTTGAAGAATTGTAAAAACAGAAAGTGATGGCTCTTTCAAAAACTAGTCCATTTTGCAATTATCCATCCTCTCAATGACTGAGAAGAGCATTTTTTTCAAGAATGACTGACGGTCCAAGATAACATATCATATACTCCCTCCGTCCCACTCGAATTAGGACAAATTTCTATTTTGGGTGTCCCATTTGAGTTAGGACAACCCAAAAATGGAAGTGTTTTATTTAATGGGACCCACATTCACACTCACAACAACTTTCCACTCATTATTCTCTATCCCACTTTCTCTCGCCTACTTCACTTTTCATACTCACAACACCTACTTCACTAAAACTTTTTCCTTAATCCCCGTGCCCAACCTAAAAATCCTAATTCGGGTGGGACGGAGGGAGTAAGATTTAAGGAAATGAATTTATGAAGACGCCCCCCCCCCTCCAGAGCAACAGAGGCAAACCCTAAATGTATCTGAATCTGCAAGTCTCCCATAGCAGAAGTGCGCAAAAGGCTACAAAGAAGCGCAGCACACCTAACTCGGAAAAACATGTTTCTCGTGATCCTAGCATTCCATTTTACCATAGACATCCAAGAATGGCATCTATGCCATTAAACTGAAGGATCTACCTTCATTCCGAGTCCCCAAAACTTGGTGAAAAGCAAGGCCTCAATCCTCAATCTCAGGAAGAACATATCCAAGACTTCCCAAGTTCCCCAAAGTGGTGGCCTACTATGGTTTGCATCGCACATAAACACCAGTTAATTCAGAAGGAATAAAGAACTCTGCTTTTTGATGCACATGGTATCACAAATAATAACAAGTACAAAACAAGACAAAAGGAATCGGAACCCTGATATAAAAGAGTAAGCCAACAGAGATATAAGCTGCAATGTCAACTACATGTATGCCACATTATACTTCACAGAATCAGTTACTAATATATCAGAATCCTTTCCACGGAAAATATTTACTAAAAAAGGGACTCAGAAACTTAAGTTGACAAACTAGTGCTTACTTCTCTCCACATCCTCTTCTTCACTTCCATTCTCAAAATCTTCAGAAAACGATAACTTGGGGTCGACCTTAATTTTCCTCTTCTTTTGCTTTTGTAACAGAAGCTCCTCCTCCCTGCAAATGGAATTAGAAGATCAAAACCAAAATAAAAATTAATGAAATAAAAAATGAAAGTATATACCCGAAGATTTACTCACGCTTGTTGCAACTTCTGAAGTTTTTCTTTCTCTTCTTCTTCAATTTTGTTCCGGATATTAACTCTCTGTAATGCATGTCAATAGCTTTGAGCACAAAATGCTTGTGCAAGCTCAGAAAGGATACAATGCAATCTAAACCAAATAGCTATCATAAAACAAATTACCTTCTCAACATATTGCTCCCTTGTAACCAGCCCCACTGTTTCCTTCTTAAAGGCAGTCTCAAGAATCTGATAAAATGCATTTTGGTCAACAGAAAAAGAATGTACAAAATTATATTTAATTATACAAGCTGAAAAGTACTCTATCAATAGCCTTAAGGCCCATAAATCTTACACATTATGTTCAGTTATTAAGCCATGTATACACTTAAATTAAAAGGCAAAAGAAGCAAGGCCCCTAATCAAACAAGTATCAATGAAGTTGCAACTTCAACTTCAATCTTGAGAAAGTACCTAAATTGGATAAATGATTCCTTGAACAACTATTACTATTTCTGTCACAAACACTTTAAAATTAAACTAATAAATCATCTCACTTCAAATGTGTACAAATAGTCTTCAGTTATTAGGACTCATTTGTTCGGCGCAAGTTTTGTTCAACAACATAAATAATGCGATAGCTAAGCATTGTGATAGTATGTGCCTATGTGACCTAATCTCTACCATCAAGCCAAAATTAGTATACTAATGATAGATTTTTTAAAGCATAACCATCATCTTTATTCCTCAAAATGTCCTATAATGATACTCCCTCCGTCCCAAAATGATCTTCACACCTTTTTTCGCCGTAACTACGAATGAACTTTGAGCAATAATTTTAGATTGATTTAGTTATCCTAATGAAAGTCTAAAACTTGATATTGATAGTATTGTTGATGGTGTATCAATAACAAGTTTTAGATTTTTATTAGTATAATTGAATCAACCTAAAATTATCGCTCAAAGTTCCTTCGTAGTAATGGCAGAAAAAGTGTGAAGATCATATTGGGACGGAAGGAGTATAAACATATCCCCTTTAACTTAACTTTCACAATAATGATGGCCAAACATGATAGAGCTATTACATACTTACATAATACTCCCTCCGGACTCAATTATAAGCAACAAAAGTGGGTTTTTTTGGACCTAAATATAAGCAACTCTAAGGGATTTCAAGACTATTTAATACTTTTATTCCAAATATACCCTAATAATTCATTCACTTTTCAAAACAAATTCATTAATGTGTTAGAATAATGCACTTCATTAATTAAGGTTATTTTAGTCATTTTTGCTATTCTTTTTTGTAAAATCAAGATGATTTAACTACTTTAACTAATTTCTTAATCTGTGTGAAATCGGTTACTTTTGCTTATAATTAAGTCCGGAGGGAGTACTACATAATAGTCATAATTCCCATGGTTCCCCATTGACCAAGTATGACATGAATTCAAATTAACCTTTAAAAATCAGAAGTTCAAAAAAATAAAATTGACAAGGCTAGTACTTGCAATCAGGGAGCATTGGACAATGACAAAGTCTAAAAAATAATTCATATAACCAGCCTCAATTGGTTAGGGCACAGGCTAATTTGAATTAAGGGTTGCAACCTGAGCTAAACAAAATTGAATAAATTAGGTACACGTAGACAGTGTGTAATTGTGTATCCGACCTCTGATGTGCCGGAGCCAAACTGGAGAAGACCGGTTTGACCTTGGGAAGAAGCCGACTTGTTCTTCAGCTCTTGAATCTTTTTCCTCTCGGCTTCTCTTTGCTTCTCGAGCCTTCTGATCCTGACGGCGTCTTGCGCCGTCCCAACGTAGCCATCTCCCATCCCCGACATATTTCCTGCCTTTCTCTTAGTCCCCCGTCACCGGAAAACGTGCGTCGACGAACGGATCACGGTAGCCCACAGTCGATTTTCTCTCACAGTAGGTGGTTTTATTTTGTATAAAATGTTCAATTAACTTGTCAATTATTTTAATTAATGTGATAATTTGTTTGTAGATTATCTATATGTTGATAAAATTGTGTTGAGATTTTTCATTTATTAGAAATGTGATACTCATTATGTTTCAAATTACATGTCATTTTAGTTTTTTTTTTACACACATTTGTTTAACAGAGTTATTAGCTTTTATTGCAGGAAATGTTTCTGCTTTTATATTGATTATATTGATGATTAATTACAATTTATCTTAACACATCTGTTTAACATGGTCATTTGCTTTTATTGCAGTCTCTACAGTTTATTAATTAAGTATTCAAATATTTGTATTATTATTAGTATTATTATTCTTACTATTTTAAGCTAAATTCTTGATTTCATCCAATAATGATTACAAGTGATTGTATGGTGTTTAATTAGTTTGTTTTTATATTTATGCTTTATAATTTAATTAATTTATTAATATGATAATTTTTTTATTATTATTTTTATTATTATCATTATTGTATTTTTGGTTTAGTTGTAATAATGTTAAGGGAAAAATATCAAAAATCCCATTTAAAAAAAACTTTCATATCCAAAAATCTCAAAATGTTCAAACCTAACGGCGTTAGATAAATTATTAAATTATGGGCTTTTTGGGATTGAAAATATAAATGCAGGTGTTTTAAATTGAAGAAATATTATGGGACTTTTTCGATGTGAAGATTTTTTAAAAGGGGTTTTTGTTTTTTTTTCGAAAAAAGAAAAAAAACTTTAGTAACTTTGGACCTAAATAAATTGGGACATTAAACCGAGATTGGCATACCACTCCTTAAACTTAAACATATTTTGTCATTTTCCCCTTAAGATAATAATAAATCCCTCGGATAACTGTGACTCTTGGTGTCACCCCCAAATTAATCCTTAATTTGTTGATTTTGGCAAAAAAAAAAAATACGTTAGAAATCGAGCTAGGACTAAGAAACGATTGTGTGTGCTGCCAAAGAATTCGAGCGTTCTATACCAGATCAATGTTATTCAAGGAATAAATAGCGGGAATGATAGCCAGAGATCAGTGGAGAAGCTACCGGAACTTCAGTTGCCAGTCCAGACCGGGTTCAGGGATCTGGGGAGGGATCAAAGAAAAGAGGAAGAAGCTCAGCTGACAAAGAAAACAAAAGGCTGAAGAAGCAAGTGTTTTTGTTGTATTCTCAAATCTCTTCTTTGTTTCTTCCATTCTGATTATCTTTCCAAGTCATTCATCTCTTCAATTCATTTCTCTTAGAAATGAGATTGAATGCGTGGTTCTGTGTTAGTTCTGCGAAGTATCTCTATATGCTCGTGGGTTCAATGATTACATTTTGATAGCTGTCATGATCATCCTAATCTTATGATTGTATTTAGTTAAGCTGTGATCATGCTAGTCATTATATAATGGGCAATGCTAGGTTTACAAAATGAAAGATACAAAATGTGCTGGCGATATTTTATTGGCCACATCGATAGTGGACCCGTCACACTCTAATTAAAAACACCAACACAATTATGACACCTTATTTTGTAGACCACATTTTTGTACCCATCTTTTGTAACTTTATTATTTCTCTTATATAATTATCATTGTCTTTTGCCATCTTGATTATCTTTCCAAGTATTCATCTCTTTAATTTGTTATAGTTTCAGAATGGAAAAAAAAAGGACTAAGCCTAGATTTGGTTGGGACTATCATTGAATCTTCATAATCTTACTCTTTTGTTGTGAGGAACCACAAACATCTTTCAAATACGAGTAGAATTTAGAAATTTCTAAAGAAATCGTGTATTAACCAAGAGAAAACCTTACATTTGATCAAATTCGTATCTTGACAGATTTTGAAGATAGAGGAAAGAGAGAGAGAGAGACGTTATGTAAAGCTTGTTTTGGTTTCATATTACACAAGAAAAGAGTATTACAACAATTTGATCTATCAGGAAAATGGCAAAAGATAGAAATCAATGATTACATGTGTCCGCTTCAATGGTGTATTAAGGGGTGGTGATGTATAAACACCAGCGCACTATGAAAGTAGACACATAAAGCTCAAGATAAATTACATAAAAGAAAGCATGTGGAACATTTTTTTTTATCAAGGAGCCCCTTTCAAAGCCTTTTTGTATGTGCATTATCCACCTAACTAAGAAGAGAAGTACACGCTTAGAGATGGTATGAGATGAATTCTGGTATATGAAGAACATAACAAATGCTGGTTTATAAATTTCCTGTAGTTATATTTGAGGGTGAGGCCACAACGTGTCCTCTTTGTTGCTAGATTTTAGAGTTCATCTTTGATATCTCCTCAAATGACAAATATCTGTCAATTGTAAGGTTTGCCAGATCTCAGCTCTATATATAGGAGAATCGGTGATAAAGTAAATGAGATATTTGCCCTTTACAGTTATTAAATCCTTAAGTTGAATCTCATAAATTATGTTTGCTTTCGCAAAGGTTAATTATTGTAATTATGTTGATTGTATAATAGTGATAGTCATATGAGTAACTCACATTTATGTTGATCCTTTTGATAACTATCTTTTGGGTATTGAATTTGAGCTGACTTCACTTGGTTTCTTTAGATCCATATGATAGTTGTCTTATAGAATTTTTGTAGTAGTTCCTTATCTCTTAAGTTCTTTTATATAGTTCATATTTTGGGGTGTACATGATTACTCTCTAAAATTTAATATCTTCACATACCAAGAGAGTTGATTTGAGTTTTATCGTTCTTATTGCTTCACTTAACAATTTATTTCTCTTTTATTGTAATTTCAGAATGGAAGAAAAAAAGATTAAGCCTAGATTTGAGCTCCAAACTAGATTGGGTCTGGGAATACGTTTTCCTCTTAGTAGGAAAGAACTTGAAAAAAAATAAGTGATGGATCTAGCTACAAAGATTGATCTAAACACAATTCTACAGATTCATAAACAATGAGTATAACCGACCTAATTCCCTTCCATTCTTTTTGGCAATCGTCATTCGCTATAATCCAAAGCAAAAGGCATTTGGTATTTATGGAAAGCAGATGACCATATCCGTCGATGATGTAGCACGCTTATTGGGTCTAGAATCCAAGGGAGATAAACCTCAAGATACAAAGACGACAGAAGAATGTGACCCGTACTTTGAGTCGCTTAATCGCGACTATGGTTTAAAAGGTTACAATACCTCGACAAAATAGCTGGAAATGTTAAATATCTAAATTTCGTGATACTTATGAAGACAAACAATGAAAATGACAAGTGGTGGTTTAGAAAGCTACTTAGCTTTTATATATTAAGCTTTGTAGTTTACCCACCAGTAAAAGTAGTTCATGTCTGGCGAATTTCTCCCTTGTTCAAGATTTGGATGAGTTTGAAAAGGTATATTGGGCGCAAGTTATTCTTGATAAGTTGTTGAATTTCGTAAGGGGATACGAAAAAATGATAATAAATATCGAATCAATTATGATAATAATCATCATATCAGTTACGTATATTGTCTTGTGATATTGCTTGAGGTATGATCTCCTTTGCTGCTAAGTTTGTGCTTATTTGATATTATTTTAAATTTTAATGGAAATAAACATGAAAATATTTTGTCAAATGGAATGTTGCAGAAATGGTTCGATATGAAGATCAGGATAAAACATATGAAAGATACCGGGCACAGTGAGGCAGCTCCAATTTACCAATATCTTGGGAAGCTCTATCTTCGATTGGATACTTGCATAGTATTTTGATGATTGCTCTTCTACCGTAAATATTATTTTGAGAATTTTTTTTTTTTTTGAGTGACAACCTTACTATTCACTTGTTATCTTCATTTTACTTTCAACTTGTGCAGAAACCCATGTCAAAGCCAAGGAAAAAAAAAAAAAAAAGAAGAAGAAGCAAAGTGAAAAAAGAAGAAGCAAAGGGAGCATGTGCCAGCAAGGGAAGAAAAGATTAAGCAAAGGAACCTGAGTACGAGGAAAAAGAAAAGAAGCCAAGGGAGTGCACTGACTCTCATGCCTATGCCACTGACTCTCATGCACAGGTTCTGGATGAAGCTTGTGCAGGTAACTGAACTCATATAGATACAATTTTCCTTACTCTTAATTGAGGTGCCAGCAAGTTGTTAATTCCTGCCCTTCGATTGTTACAAATTTGAATTGCGCAAAGATAAAAACTGGACTACACCTGCACTTCAAAACATAAAAAATAGGATTGCATAATTATGCACTGGACTACTGGACTGCCGCACTTGACTGCACACACTGAACTTCAATGCACATTTTAATATGCACTTCTAACTTCTAAGATTGAAATTTGAATTTCTAAATGCTGGATACAATAGAGCCCTGTTTTCACAGCTTGGTGCTTGCAGATTGCACTACTGAAAACACCCCTATATCCTTTATGTCAATTACCAAACTTTCGAGTAATATGGAAATTGTATTTGGTTATACATGTGACTGCTATGTAGTTCCCTTCAACAACAAACAGTCACAAACTAAAATACCAACCATATTTATGTCTTTAAAATTATATTTGAAAATAATCCAACACAAGTGATCCATTTTAAACTCCAATTATTCCGCAGGTATAGTTCTTATATATTGGGCCTTGTAAAAAGATTATATAAACGAGCACATTTTTTATGACAAAGAAGAGTATATAGTGAAGAGCATGAGTTGAGATCCTACGCTTCGCGGAGAATATTGTGCATTGGTCATGGGTCGGCATGTCTCTTTTATGAGACGGATCTAAGTGTTCTCACAAGATACCAACCATTATTAGTTATGGGATTTAGTATAGATTCTTCGGTTGACATAATGATGAGGAGCGTGGTGCGTACGCTCGTGAAAGAAGTTAACAGATGACAGAGAGGATGTCAACTCTATTCTCATGTGGTACAACACAGATAATCATAATTTACATCGCCTACCGCTACTACTTGTTGATATACCGAGAGAGATAGAGACAGACTGAACAAACAGCAGCAGCATTTGGAAGTAAAGGTTGTCGTTGAAACTAATGGCGGTCGTCTCAACCTCCCTCGTTTCTCAACTCTCCGGCCCTAAATCCTCCTCTACTCCGTCGTCACCTCTATTCTCCGGTGGCATCCGCCGTGTTTCTCTCTCCACCACTCAATCCTTGTTCCATAACGTCGACTCTCACATCCGCCTCTCTTCTACCTCTTCCTCTTCCAAACGATGTAGCTCAATCGTTGCCATGGCCGGCACCGAAAGGTATTGTCTCCATTTAGATCCAGCTACTACTGTCGATTTTGATTTTTTTTTTCAAAATTGATGGCTCGTCTTAGTTCAGTCGTTTGTTCTGGAATTAATTGAGCTGCATTGTAGTAGTAACTAGATGTGGAGATTGATGAAATAGCTTTTAATTTAATTTTGACTTATTTGATTTGTTTGATATTAATGCAAACTGTGTTCAGCAATTTTTTTATTATTTCATATGAAATTTTCAAAGTTCCTTTTATTGAGCTGCTCTGTAGTAGTAGATTGATATGGAGATAATTGGACCTGCTTGATAATTGATGGATTTGGTTTTATTTGAAAACAATTTGTAGCATTTAATCTTTGAGCTGCTTTATAGAAGCTGATATGGAGATTAAATGAAGAGCTTTGAAATTAGGTCCAGTCACTAAAGTGTTTGAGATTGATGAATGTGAGTTAGTTCAGTCAATTGTTCAGCATTTGAATTTTATAGAGTTAACAAAGTACATTCATTTGTCTACTTTTTCTCTTTGATAATTGAAGTGCGTTATATTCGTAACTGAAAAAGGAGATTGTTGAAATATCCTAGAGCTATATGGTCAAGATGTTGGCAGTGGTGCCCTAGGCACGTTTAATAAACGTTGTAATTGTTATCATTTATTTCATATCAATAAAGAGATGTTTTTGATTAATATTGTTGTTCATGTTTACTTATAATAATCTCCGTCCCTAGTACTTATTAAGCACTAGTATAAAGGCTAAATGATCATGGGATGATCATGTTAGATTTATGGGTACTTGTTTGGAACAAGGTACTGGACATGACCCGCTGTATGAGATTTATGTCATGGTCTATGTCGAACATATATCTCATATTAGTTATATCATTTGAATCCTTAGACATGAAGTTATTATAGTCTTCCACTTGATGAACATTGTGTTTGACATATTCAAACGCTACCTTAACACGGTAGTTATAAAGGGTATGATTGGCATAATCGGATTCCCGTTGGGAAGAATAATAAGCTAAATGGATTTGTCCCTCCACGGAGAGATGTCAAGCTTGGGCCCCTCGAAGGAATGATGTTGATGAAATGTTCGGCCGGACTCAAATGGATTGATTGGATCAATAGCATTTGAATTATCAACATATTCGGAATCGAAAAAGTATTGAACAAAACAAGTTGACTGTTTGACCATGACTTGTGTTCAATGACATCGTGGACAAAGGGATTGTGACATATTCTAAAGGAATGCGAACTTGTATCTAGTTATACTATTTGGGTAGGTGTGACGGTTTGCTAAAACCTAATCATATCTTATGGTTTCATGTTTGAAACCATTGCTAACTTAGTATAATCCTAGAGGGTCACACACAATAGAACGAATTTTTAAAAGGACTAAATTGGAATTTTGGAAATTCTGGACATTCTGGGGAAGTGGGCGACCGCACAGTGTGGACTGGGCGCCCGCACACTTAGCCCAATTTTGTACCAGTTTGTTTCAGATAAATGTGCGACCGCACAGTGTATTCTGGGCGGCCGCACAATACTGTCGGCTGACACTTTCCTAATTCGATTTGGAATGTCTTTTGACACAAGGTTCCTATTTGGAATAGGTCTTGCTTGTGTATAAAAGGATGATTTCGGCCAGAACCTCAGGAATAGCTTTTTGTGAGTCTCCAAAGTATTGGAGAGAGAATTTATTTTGTTCTAAGATATCCTTGATTGAGGAACAAAATAATTCACAAATAAATTCCATATAGTTCTTTATTAAATTGTGAAAGTGTGTTTCATAATATTGGTCTAGCAACCAAGATCAAAGAAGTTCCTTTGATATTCGTTCGAAGTGTGGATACCGCTAGAGGGTGAAAATCATCATCTTCAAAGTTCGTGTTCAAGCTTTGTGATCGTGATCAAGTCTTCAAATCTCCACCAAAGACCAAGAGAAATTTGATAGCCATCAAGGGTTAGTTTTTCCTTTATTCATTATGTTGTATTTGATTTAATCATATGAACGGATCCATGGCTTTGGGTTTCTTAAAATTTTAATTGCTATATTCCGCTGCGCATGTTACTTGGAAACCCAACACAAGATTGATACATAACTAAAACATCCTGGATAATTTTCTTTGAAATACGTATCGCCTAGCTTACATAGTACCTCTGTCAGTTGAATTGGATTGTGTCGATCGTGACATTCTTACATTAGTTGAACTTTGATATGTTACCTAGCAAGGATCAATCCACGGTATTATTCTGAACTTGAGCAACTTGTCTCATTTATAATATATTGCCCTTTATACTTCTGTTTTCAATTGAAAACTAAAATATTTGTCAGACATAGTCTATTTTTCCGGATACAAAATTAATAACTTTGCCTTTGATCTTTAAATATGTGGATTCGTGAAAACTTGTTGAAACATATATGAGCCAAAGTTTGTAATTTTTCATCGATATAGCACAACATTAGTTTAGCTCATGAAGAAACTGGAACTTTTCTTATTTCCTTGATTCATAATACATCTCAACATTCACAAGTAACTAACCAAATTATGATACTTATTTTTGGTGCAGATCTTTGTCGGAGGCAACTGGAAGTGTGTAAGTATCTTTTCTTCTCTCTTCAGGTCATGGCTTTCCACTTTACGAGCACTGGAATTTAGCACCAGCCTATATAAAACTTAGTTTGCAAATTTCTTCACTTCATTTCACCTTCTTGTACTTTGCTTCTGGGTTATTAACTAGGCTGGCTAGTGCTATATTATTGCATATTTGGTTGAGTTCCTGTATTAACTGTATTATTCACCTTTGTCTAGAATGGGACAAAAGAATCTATCACTCAACTGGTCGCAGACTTGAACAGCGCAAAGTTGGAGCCTGATGTCGGTCAGTTATTCTTCAACTTCACAGTGATTAAAATTTAGATTTTACAAGCACAGGTTTTTCATTTACTTTAGTGTTTCGTATGAACTAATTGCGTATCTGAGTAGACACGTGATATGATCTAAGTTTATTGCAACTCTTCTTGTTTATATTCAAAATCTGAATTTGTTGAGAATCTTTTTGTATGTTGTCAAAATCTAAGTTTACTCTGTGTGTGTGTGTGTGTATTTTTTGTTTGAATTACTTGCATTGCATATTCTAGTAGGCATGTGGGATAGGGTCTAAATATGGAACACTCGCATAGCCTAGCAGGTACGTGAGATCGAAGTTTGTTGACTCGTGTTTCGTAATCAAGATCTGTTCAAAGTTGTTTCTTAACCTGCGTGCTTACTTGACGAAAGAAGGTTTACCCGCATTGTATTAACTCTATGAAGAATCACAAAGTCACTGGGAGAAGACTTTGTCTACTTTGTCGTTTTGAGATCTTTGAATCATGGATTTAATTTCAATCTACCTTGTGTAGACGAGGGTGTTTGGGTTTTGACTTCATAAAATGTTAATTAGTTTCACCTGGCATTTTGAAACATATTGCTGTGGAAATCTTACTTTGTAATGCAAGAAGCTTGATTAATTAATTGACCTCGAGGAGAATGTATTCCGTTTATAATGGAAAAGACTAACAAATGCCTAAAGGATGTGGGAAGGATCCTTTGTTAGAATATTTCACGTGTATTTGACCACAGTTATGACTTATGAGTTCCAGTGCAGAACCTTTTTTTAACGACCCTTATTATTTGGATCTCATTCTTTTATGAACTTGCTATCCATAAGGAGTTCACTGCAAATATACCACATTTTTGTCCTTGCCTTCTTCCACTTGATGCAGATTGTAGCATGCACAATAATATATTAATATGGTGCCTGTTATGATAATCATATGTGTAATGACTTGCGATGCAAAAAGGGAGATGACTAAAATGAAATTGCTGATAGAAAGTCATTATTGTGAGAGAACCTAAGTGAGAAGGAAGTACAAGGTATGATGACATCTTGTGTGTAATGGTGATGGGATGAGAAGAGAACACTGAAGATGGTTTAGTCGCAGTCGCAGTATACTCCCTCCGTCCCAAAATGATATTCACATTTGACTATTCAAACTTTTTAAGGATACGAGCACTTGCTTCACTGACCATGTTGTGTTTATGCACATTTAAGCTCAAATTGTACAAATGTGAAGAACTTTTGGGGACAATGAGAAATGGCAAATGAGAAGATCATTTCGGGACAGAGGGAGTATATCATATCACTCAGACCTGTTTAATAAGCTTGGTCATAGCTGATAGCAATACCTTAAGCCATAATCCCCAGACAACTCAAACTACATGTCATAATCATGTACATGCTTTGGGTCCTTCCTTGTCAATGGACTGATTAGCGGAGACTAGACTTTTAAGTGGCTTTTCCCCATGTCAGAACGCCGGGAGAGGAGAGAAAAAGAGAAAGCTACGTAAACGATCGTTATAGGCATCCTGTCTTAAAGCTATTGGTGACCATGTTCTTTTGTTGTAAACAAATCATAACTTGGGCTTAGCAGTTTGCCACCTTTCCGAGTCACAAAGTATTTGATAAGCCAAACCTAAGAAGATGAACTCTTAAATGGAATGTAAATCCTAGTTCGTGTACCGCCCTCCCCACTCCCACAAGCTCGTGTCATAAAATTAAATGATTTAGTTTTCTCTTCTATGATTTCATGGCTCCTAAAATTTAATATGCCTTGAGAAGTGACATCATGCATGATATAAAAACGCGCATGGAACCGGTTATTTGTTTTTCTATTATCAAATCAAATTTATCTGGTGTGTAAACAATTTAGTCTACTAGTAATTTGAATTCTTCAATGACCATATATGATTGCTGAATCTAAGAATTTTCATTCATTTTCTTGAAACTGCAGATGTTGTCGTAGGGCCTCCCTTTGTTTATATTGATCAAGTAAAGAGCTCCTTAACTGATCGGATTGAGATAGATGCTCAGAATTCCTGGATTGGGAAAGGTGGAGCTTTTACTGGAGAAATCAGGTCAGTATTATTGTTGGTGAATTCAGCATGCTACTATCTTGCAATTCATTGCATCACTACAAAAGAAGATGTTACTAACAGATCTACTTGTCTAGTGCCCGTCAAAAATGGTTTTATAGGCACTTTATCACACTTTATCACACTCGTCTAAGTAGTGGGCTTTCTTTCTTTGTTTTATAACTTCTTGAATACATGTTGAGTAGGTGTTTTCAGTCTGAAAAAGCTAATATCCTGAATTATTTGACTTCATTCTTTTAGCTCTTATCATGCAGCTACATTTTGGTGTTGCACATTTTCACATGTTCCAAGGTAATCTTTTGCATTAATGAAAACTTACGTCTTCCTCTTTGTAGTGCGGAACAACTGAAAGATATTGGAGCAAAGTGGGTGATTCTTGGGCATTCTGAGAGAAGACATGTAATTGGGGAAGATGATCAAGTAAGTTATTAGGAAAAACTTCTGGTTTAGGAACTCCTGAAATCAAAGTCACTTCTCAAGAGAGAGTTCCAAAATATTATTGTTGGAGTTAGCAAAATAACCAGGAAAAACTTCTCATTTAGGAACTCCTGAGATCAAAGTCATTTCTCAAGAGAAAATTCCAAAATATTATACTCCCTCCGGCCCAAAATGATCTTCACGCTTTTTTCGCCGATACTACGAAGGATATTTGAGTAATAATTTTAGGTTGACTCAATTGTGCTAATGAAAATCTAAAACTTGTTATGACACACCATCAACAATACTATCAATAACATGTTTAAGATTTTGATTAAGATAATTAAATCAACCTAAAATCCTTGCTCAAAGTTCCTTCGTAGTAACGTCGAAAAAAGTGTGAAGATCATTATGGGACCGAGGGAGTAGTTGAAGTCGGAAAAATTTCACTTGATGAGATATTCAGCTGTATATTCTAAATTTTAAATGTTTTTAAATTCAGTTCATAGGAAAGAAGGCTGCATATGCCTTGGGTCAGAATCTTGGAGTAATTGCCTGCATTGGGGAGCTCTTGGAAGAAAGAGAAGGCGGCAAAACATTTGATGTTTGTTATCGGCAATTGCAGGCTTATGCAGGCAAGCTTCCTTTATCCGTTCAAGCTAGTTAAATGCATGTCCTTATACATTATTTAGCTTACTATTAGCCATGAACATCTAAAATTTTGTAAACATACCATTAGGTCCTTATAAATGGTCTAATTGTGCCAAGAATTTGGAATTTAAGGTTAAATATGCCAAAAAAAAAAAAAAAAAAAACACACACACACAACACAAATGAACTCACAAAACACTTGCGGTGACATATTGCACTTTCGTTAATCATGTAATTCATATCTATGGGTGCACGCAGATGCTGTGCCTAGTTGGGATAACATTGTTATTGCGTATGAGCCTGTATGGGCTATTGGAACGGGTAAAGTGGCCTCACCTGAGCAGGCTCAGGAAGTTCATGTAGCTGTTCGTGATTGGCTTAGCAAAAATGTTTCCCCAGAAGTTTCTTCTAAGACGCGTATTATCTATGGAGGTATTACATTTTTTAAACTTCAACCATGTTTGTGGAGTACAGTACTTTTTTCCTTTTCCTTTTTTCAGTCCTCTTCCTTCAAATATTTTCTGGTGCCATCTCAGCTTGCATGGTCCACTGTATTTAAGATTGGAGATGGTGGTTGCTCTTGCTCATGTTCTGTAATCACAGAAGCAGTGGCGAAGCCACAGTCACTCGACCCCCTTGACTTTTTTAAATGTCCTTTTAGTACCACTAATTTTTTTTTACCCCCTTTATTTTTGATAAAATTTGTACTATGATATATCATTTGACCTATTGAGGAATAATTTTAGGTTCATTTAATTATCCTAGTGGACATCTAAAAATTGTTATTGATTTTATAATGGTGTATCAATAACAAGTTTTAAATTTTCATTAGGATATTTAAATTAACAATAAAAAAAAAGTGGGAAGATCATTTTGGGATCCCCCGGAACAATCATGAACCCTTGTCAAAAATTTCTATCTTAGCCACTGATCAGAAGCCAAATCCCTTTTGCAGGTTCTGTAAATGAGGGAAACTCTGCTGAGCTGGCAAAGAAAGAAGATATCGATGGATTCCTTGTTGGCGGTGCTTCCTTAAAGGTAATATCACGAAACCCTTAATTTATTGTCAGTTTCAGTAACTCTCCTATATAGACGTCGAAATAGTTGGAATGCAATTGATTTTTTTGTGTTCAGGGACCAGAGTTTGCCACCATTATTAATTCTGCAACTGCAAAGAAGGTTGCTGCCTGATCATTTGAGGCGGTCGGGGGCAAAAGAAGTGTACTTTAGAGAACAAGCTTTTGGTTGAATCGACATCATTTTGGGACACAAGCCAGTTGTGGGTTTTAGATACTAGTAATTTATATCATTTCGTTCACTTTCATGATATGAAAGCAGTTAACTATATGATCTGCCAATTTCTTTTATACTACAAAACTCTATGCAATAAAATAAATTCAAACCCCCAGCAGCAACGTTCTAGCTTATCCATAACATTATCTATTTTGACATATTTTCTAGAGCCGTTGAAGATTACGATTTACGAAGAATGTGTTGTATGCTAAACTAGGATCCTGGCCCATGTACAGTCTGACTGTATATCAGTCTGGATTGTTGCGACATATCAGACCAATATCTCATAGGGCTGGGCAATGTTCCTCGACAGTCCATTGTCTAAAGATTGATCATGGACTGTTACAAATGTATTGACATAGACCGAGATCTGTTCCCGTCATTGCCTCCTTTGTTGTGTTGCTATGAGGGGGCTGGATTATGCCGTAGCTGTCCATTTTTAAATCAATGGTTGATATTAATTTTGAGTTTGTGTGGTTTTTACATATGAAAAATTGGTTCCGACTCAACCCCCCTTGGTTGGGGGTGCTTTACTCAGTGCTTGTTGTTTCCATTTATTTTGGGTGACTTTTGACTTTTGACTTAAATTAAGTAATAATTGTAGTGTTTGTTTTCACCTATAGGTTAAAAGCTAATAAGTAATGTACAACTTAGTTATTGCATAAAAAAGTAAAAGTCCAAAAGTTAAAAATTATTGCTTATTCTAGCTTGTTGAAGACACACATTTACACCTTTCCTTAATAAAATCTTTTTATTCCTAAACCATCATGCTTTCCTTATATCTCAAAAGAGCATTAATTTTGTACTTCTTTTTCACACAAACTTTGGCGGTTTAAAAGTTTGTTCACTATTTCTCTCATCCTCATGTTCTACTACTTTTTCATATTTCAAATGAAGAATTCAAGTGTTGTGTTAAAAAAAAAAGATAAAGAATTCAAATAATTTTCTTTAAATTTAATGTTTTTGTTTTGACATTTTTTTTAAATCTTCTTGTATTTGATATTAGTGGCGGAGCCAAAAAAAAACTATATCAATAAACCAATAATTATATTAATTTTAGTTTTGTTTGTTTGGGTGTTCATTCTACGTATAAGAATATGAAGGATTCATATATTATACTTAAATTATAAAAGAAAATAAATTAATACTTAATTAACTATATCAATAAACCAATAAGATTATATTAGTTCAACAAAAATAATTTAATAAGTTAGTTATAAGGTGAATGGGCATGCATATTAGTTAATTTATATAGTAAGGGCATTTTGGTATTTTTATTATATTTAAGCTTTTTTTTAGTTTTTTTTAACAATCAGATACAAATAAATCAAAACAGCTCATAAGTTTTTTCAGAACAGCCAAAACAAATAGTCCTCAATCCATCAGCCATATGTCAATCAGCTATCAGCCATAAGCCATCAGCTATAAGTCATCAACCACCAGCTGCGACAAACGAGCCTTCAGAGCCCTTGTCAGTGACTCTTCTTGAACTCTTATGAGTTAACACGTTTGAATAATACTAGATGCACAAAAAAAATCGTAAAATCTTGCTTACAAAAATTTAAGTGTAATGATTTTTTTTTTTTAATTAGAGTGTGCCGGGTTCACTATTGATGCAACCAATAAAATATCGTCATCTCATTGTGTGAGCGAGATTTTGTGACTTTGTTTTGTGCCCCTAGCATTGCTTTATCACGTTTTAGATTAAAAAAAAAAAAAAAACAATCTTGTGGCCCAAAAATCTTTGATAATGTTGTTGTGGAGGATTTATTTAGCTGCAGCCTGAAAGTAAGAATAAAAAAATGACATGGATTTGCAAAAGCACAAAATACTTGGCTCACAAATTGTTGTCCCCTTACCTCGTACAGCTTGCAATCCACCATGTAATATTGGAGCCAATGCTATTCTGACTTGGATGCTTTATTTGAAATCACTTTAGTTCAAATTTGGATTTCTCCTTCCATTTTTTACTCACCTTTTGGTCAATGATTGACATTTTCCCACATATTTCTATTTTCTTTTAATGACTGATATTAATTTAAAGTGAGTCTCACATATATTAAAATCATGCATATGCATGTTAAGGGGCGTGCACATTTGTAGACAATTTGTACAAGCGTTGCAGCAGCAAACGTGTGCGGTGCCAAACCCCTCAAGATCACTAAATTGCACTGCAATCAGACAGTCAATAAGCTTTAAAAACCAATAATTAAAATGATGGCCCATGTTAGAAAGGGAAGAAGTGTGAAAAAAATTATCCGTTGCTATGCTCTTTCATACGTCTAGGATCGACCGTCTTACTTCCGCAAATCAACCGACAATCCAAACCGTCGCGTCATATGATATAATAAAGTTTGATGTGAGACTCTATAGTTGAGATTTGCGTTGGACCACTGATATGAGCTTGTCCATTAACATTATACTAGTGATAGTTAAATCACTTCTACCTTGCGAATTCCTAAAAGACGCTAAAGCAAGAGGCAAGTTTTTTTACATTCTTTCATCCTATGTCTTGGAGTGGATTCCATGTCCAACGTCTGAATTGATTTATTACTAAACTTAACTGCCAAATAAATAAATAAATATCCCAGTTGACAAGTCAATCTTTTTAATACTGTACTTTTTTTTGAAGTTTCTTTGATAAATTGTACCAAAAATATCTAGTTCTATTTATGTTGCTTTCAGTTTTTTTTTTTTTTGTTTTTTTTAGAATGAGCTTTTTATTAACGAGTTCCCTAAGCTGTTACAAGAGTGCGCTTGAAAGTGCATCAGGTGGGAATTGATTAATTGAACCCCTGAAGTCCTGAACAATATTGAAAGGGATACCGAATGCCGCTTGAACTAAAATCTCTTTGGCACATTCGATAATTTTCTCGTAGGAGAAAATAAGTTTTTTTTTTATTGTTTTTTTTTCAAAAAAAAAGATTTTAGACTTCAGTTTGAGAAATGTGACTCTTTTTCTAAAACAACTGGAATAAACATTGGCGCCAAACACTCACGCATATATATATATATATATATATATATATATATATATATATATATATATATATATATATATATATATATATATGAGCTGGAACCATACTATGTGATATCACACTTTTTGTTGCTCCTGTATCTAAGAGGGCAGTTAAATCGAGATATTTTTTATTATCTAGCCATAACCTACATTGTAGATTAATCATATTTGTGATATTTTTGGTTTGTATTAAGGTATGTTCTGTGGACATATTAGTTAGATCTTCCTGAGTTAAAGAAGCATCTACTTTTTGTTTGTTTTTATATACGTCATTTTCTATATTCGAAATTCTTTTTTCAATTCCAAGGATTTAGGGGGGTATAGGGCAGATTTTAGCGGTCTTTTAAGGGGGTACAGGGCAGATTTTAGCGGTCTCTGTTAACCATAAATTTACATTTAAATTTAACATGATGAACTAAGAAAATTTTAAAAGAAAGATAGTTTACTTACAGTAGGTTGTAGCGAGCGGAGAGGATGTAGTGGTTGGGTCGTCTATCAACAGCGGAGAAATATCCACCTCACTTGACAACCATTAGGTGGGCACAACAACTAAGGAAAAAGAATAAAATAAGGAAAATGTGTGGTGGAAAATGAAGAGAGAGAATGAGTAGGGTAAATAGTAGTGTTGGTTGAAAAAATTGAGTGGTGGAAAATGAAGAGAGAGAATGAGTGGTGGGGTAGAGTGAATATAAAATTATAAAAAGTAGGCTATTTTGGGAAGTGTCAAGTGAGCTGGGACAGACCAAAATAGAAATAAGTGTCAAGTGAGCTGGGACGGAGGGAGTATATCTTCGTAGGGGTGAGCAAAAAAAAATTGGAACCGGACCGGACCAAAGGAACCGGACCAGACCAGCTAAAATCGGACCAGACCAGTACATATGGTTTGGTTCTGGTTCCAAAATATTATAGAACCAGTATATTGGTTCGGTCCTGGTTCTTGTTAAAATTAATTCCGGTTAGAACCGGACCGGACCAGTTGAACACATATATACTATATATATTTTTTTATATGTATTATTATATAGTAAATAAAATTATATATTCACTTTTGTACTATAATTTTTTAAAGACCATTTAAATTGCTTAATAAAAAAAGACTCATTTAATTATTTGTAACTTTGTACCCAACTTAAGCCCCAAGGTTACAAATCGCTAAACCCAAATCCTAGACTCCTAGTCTTTATTTAGTTATTTCACTTTTCAACTTTTTTTCATAATTCATATCCTCTTTTCAGTTTACCCAAAGAGTGCAACCTTAGTTTTCGACTCTTCAACTGCGCCGCCTCTCTCCCTCCCAAGTAGTAGTTTACTTGAAAACAAATAAACTTCAAATGATTAGAACCGGACCAGACCAGACCAGTAGAACCAGAACCAGTGTGCTGGTTCCCACAAGTATTGGTTTGGTTCCGGTTCTAAATTTTTATAGAACCAGAGTATTGATTCCGGTTCTGGTTCTGTGATTTTTTATCAAAAATTGGACCAAACGGACCATGATCACCCCTATATCTTCGCACTAACAATGCATACCCATTATAATTTCCTAGAATCTCAGATCAATTCCTCCCACAAATTAAACACAAAAGATGAAGCATAATATCTCAAAGGAGTCGATGAAGAAACTATATATCACAAAGCAAAGCCATACTTATTAGTGATATTCTTGCAGTTTGGGTATGCCGTAAATGGTTTAGTAGTCAAGTCTGCTCTAAACAAGGGACTCAATCACTACACTTTTTCTGTCTACCGAAACGCCATTGCTGTGCTATTGTCTTCGCTCCTTTCGCCCTTTTCTTCGAGCGGTCATCTCTCTCTCTCTCGTTTTATGTATGTATATGTAAGTTCGCTTGCTGATTGATTAATATTGCATTGCACAACAGGAAATCCCGGTTGAAGATTATGTTGCTGGGATTATTGGAGTATGTAACATGAACATATTAATTTTCGTTACAAAGTGTTAGTGTTTATTTTCATGGTCTGTATATTGTTGGGACCGCGACCACCCCCACCACTCCACATTAGTATGATATTGTCCGTTTTGGGACCAGCCCGCACGGATTTGTTTTTGGATCATCTCCCAAAAGGCCTCATACTAATGGAGTGTGTGGACACCTTTATATACTATGCAATTCTTCTTTCAATTGCCGATGTGGGACTTGGGTTGACACCCCAACATATATTTTGTTTAAAATTATATTGATTGGAACGGAATTCGATCGAGTACAGGCTAGTTATGGACCAGAACTTGTACATAACGGGGATGAAATATACAACGGCTACTTTTGCAATGGCTATATGCAATATGCTTCCTGCCATTACATTCTTCATGCCTTGGATCTTTAGGTACGTACGTACTTCCGTTTAACAAGTTTTAGTCACGCACATGACCAAATAAGTATACTAAGACTTACTCCCTCCGACCCATACTTATTTCTACTAAATGAGAGTGCACGGAGATTAAAATATGTTGGAAAAGTAAGTATGGGACGGAGGGAGTAATTTATTACAAAACTGCACTTTTTAAAATGCTAGAAATCACAGTTGGTGGGGGTTTGAACCCTTGACCTATCATTTGGAAAGAAACACCGGATACCGGATGCCGCTTGAGTAAAAACTCTTTGGCTTTTACATGCGTATACACAGTGACGTATATATATTGTATATGCATACTTATTACTCGGGATACACGCGTATGTATATTTCGTTTCTTAACTTTAGGGTGGCACATAGCTAATCATCATGTATGAGATTCTTTGGGCTCGCACGTGCGAAAGACTGCTATACAATGATAAAATATGAGGTTCCATCTCAAAATCAACTGATCATCAGAGGAGTAGCCTAAGATCTTTATATATTGAAGATATGCACATGAAACGTTCAAACTCAACACAATTGAATGTAGGATAATGTAGGTAGAATAGGCCAAGGTTTTCTATAAATTACCCCTTTTCCACTATGAAAGTGACTCTTTATTATGTTTGCCACCTCCTTAAAGCACTTCTTATCTTTAGCATAAATTAAGAATGTGAATTGATAATTTAATTAAAGAGAGCAATCAAATCAATATGATGAGAGATAGAAGGGATGGTCCCAGGATTATTAATTACTCCCTCCCTCCGTCCCAAAATGATCTTCACATTTGACTATTCAAACTTTTTAAAGACATGAATACTTGATTCACTAGTCATGTTTTGTTTGGGCCCTTCTAAGCTTAGGTTGTAAAAATGTGAAATTTTTTTTGGGACAATGAAAAATGCCAAATGAGAAGATCATTTTGGGACGGAGGGAGTAATTTGTTAATACTCCTCAAAGATCATTTTTTTTTTTTTTTTTGAATTCTCATAAAATTTTAAAAATTGTACTCCAATGATAGTATATGGAGCATCAGTAACAATTTGTTAGAATTGCATGAAGATAATTATTTTTCATCGATTTATGTTTAAAGTTAAAGCAGGTTTGTAAAGTAAATCACGGTGCAACATTTACTAATCCTTCCATCCCGATACGACCTTTCTACACTTATTATTGTCGATGTAAAGATACTCTGAACGATAATTTTAATCTAAACCAACTCAAGATATGCTTATTTATTGGACTCTACGTATTAACGAGCGGGAATCAGCGGGCCATTTGTGTAAACAAGTATAATCCATGTAATCGCAGGAACTATCAAAAGCTTCAAATGACTTATAAGTCACCTGATAGGATTTGATGACCTAATTTTGTAGGCTTGAGAAGGTGACTATAAAGAAGATTCATAGCCAAGGCAAGATATTAGGGATAATCGTGACCGTAGGAGGCGCCATGGTTATGACCCTTATACAAGGACCCAAACTTGGTTTGCCATGGACGAAACATAGTAACCTCCATTCTCGTCGTCATCAGTCATCAACAACCGTAACTCAACAAGATCGCATCAACGACCCTCATCGTTGAGAAGGGCAAAACCTCAATCTGGTCCATCTACTGGGACTGTAAACTGTTCGCTGCTTTTTACCGCGTAAGAAATTTCAATATATATATGTGTGTATATATATGTATAGAGTTCATGTATGTATAGTGGGAGTTCTTATGACACGAGATTGACTTTCTACATCTAAGTGAAAGGCGGACACATTTGATTTTTGAAGACTGCAGGGAATAGTTTGTTCTGGGGTTAACTATTACCTATCAGGAATGGTGATGAAAGAAAGAGGACCAGTTTTTTTTTTGACCGCGTTTAATCCTTTAGGCATGATTATTGTTGCGATACTTGGATCCATTATTTTAGCCGAGCAAATGGACTTAGGAAGGTATACATACATTATATTACATGGATGAACGAATTTGATCAAAAGTATTATTAATTTACGTCTAAACTTAATTTGTTTTTAATCATCAGGGTGGTCGGAGCGTTTGTTATCGTCGTTGGTTTATATTTGGTGATATGGGGTAAGAGAAAAGATCTAAACCCCGAGAAGGATCAATTACCGATTGATCTGCAAATGACGACGACAAAGGATGGTACGACAATGGCCAAGCAAGATCCTGAAGGTGTTTAATACAGTACTGTATAATTAATTGGATGGAAAACTTGGTGACTAATGTAATTACTTCTTCGAACCTTAAATAAGGAGTATTTGTCTTCCTAAATTCTTAAAAAGCATATTCTATCTATCTCAAAAATGTATACGAAGATAAGTATTTATTTTCCAGTGAATTCACATTTGTCAACTTTTTTATGTTCTAATATATCATGGGCTGTGATTAGTAAGTTTGTCATGCTGATATATATATTCTTAAATCTTAATTTCTATTTCTAACGTGGAGGTGGTCAGTTCAAGATTTATTATTATTATTATTATTATTTTTTACATTGGTTTTGCAATTACAAAGAAAGC
Source organism: Campanula takesimana (assembly GCA_026119855.1). Taxonomy (NCBI): domain Eukaryota; kingdom Viridiplantae; phylum Streptophyta; class Magnoliopsida; order Asterales; family Campanulaceae; genus Campanula; species Campanula takesimana. The sequence goes on along the minus strand of JAOWBW010000531.1, from coordinate 354,835 downwards.
AGTGAAAAAATTTGGTAAAAAATCATTTGGGGAGAAATTTTTTTTTTTTTTTTTTTAAATACATTCATTCTGGACGATTTTTTTTTGAAAATAGACATTCATTACGGGACAGAGGAAGTAACTTGTAAGCTAAAGCTAAACTGTCATACTCATTATTTACTAGATTCTGGAAATGAATACTCAAGAAATGTGAAATAAAAGAGACACCTTAAAGGAATAAAGGAAGAAATCTACTGTTATAAGTTATTTCTTAACCACGTCGCTATCGTGTTCTGAATAATACTAGACACAAAAAAATCACAAAAACTTGATCACAAAATCATAGGTGTAATGATGTTATTGGTGTTTTTAATTAGAGTGTGACGGGTCCATTATTGATACAGTCAATAAAATATCGTCAGGTCATTTTGTGACTTTATTTTGTGCCCCTAGTTGCTCTCGTGTTTTTACGGAGGAGATTATTGCGCTCAGATATCTTATTTACACGTCTCGATATCTATTCACTTGTCTACACATTTTAGCATTTCCACTTTCTGTTATTACCAAATTCTGCAGCATTCAAAAATGCACTTTGGAGTAGACTTAATGCACTGAACGTTTTAATTAGATACCTACATATAGAAATGCTTCTTCAATTACCAAAAAGATGATCCAAAAAACCCCTACTACTAATTAAGAACTCTACTAAGAACCCTATTATTACTAGACTTTTCTTGTCAGCTGCAACAAAAGTCTGTCGTAAACACGTGGCAATCATACGAAGTTATAGCTTCAACGAGTACAAGAGTTTTAAGGAACAAAACCTGATTAACATGCTTATTATGAAATTGTCACGTCTACTACGTTAAAATGAAATAACCTTAATGTTGCGTCAAGACACTAACCTACAATATATATAGGTTATCTAATCTACGTAACATAGGTTGAAAAATGGACAAGTTTTAACGTCGTAAATACCTTTTTACTCATGATGAGTGGAGTCCACATTTACAATTGCGTTCGCAATCTTATTTTTCCTGCATGACGAAACCTTACATATAAGCCATTCGAGTGTCATTATAACACACACACACACACACACACACATTCATAAAGGGCTGGCAAGCAGATACAAATACATGATTTATACGCTTGCTAGCAGACAGAGGTAGTAGATTACAAACCTGACCGATATGGCGAGTAACAGATTGAAGCCATATGTGGCTGTGATTTTCTTGCAGATTTGTTATGCTGGTTTGGCTATACTTGCCAAATCTGCATTAACACAAGGGATGAATCATTACACATTTGCTGTTTACAGGAATTCCATTGCCACCATTGTGCTTGCTCCTTTTGCTATCTTCATAGAGAGGTCTCTCTCTCTCTCTCTCTCTCTCTCTCTCTCTCTCTCTCTCTCTCTCTCTCTCGCTCTCGCTCTCTCTCTGTCTCTCTCTCTTTCAAACACGAGTACTATATTACTAAACAGTTAAGACAACTAAGAACATGGTGACCATATTTGAAACAGGGAAGTTAGGCCACGAATGAAGTTTTCCGTCTTCTTCAAGATACTATTGCTTGGCTTGTTAGAGTATGTCAATTTTCCTCTAAGCTAGTTACCCAAGCATCTTCTGCCTAAGGTCTTCTTCATGTTTTATTATGATTACTAACTTCTTTTTCCCCCTTTCTCTAGACCCGTGATAGACCAGAACGTATACTATATAGGGATGAAATACACATCAGCATCCTTTTCAGCGGCGTTGAGCAACGTTCTTCCTGCCCTGACATTCTTGATGGCGTGGATCTTTAGGTAAGTATTTCCTGGATATTTGCATCGAATGTCAAAGAACATAAAAATGAGCCTCTTAGAAACAATGCTCCGTTAATCATTTCTGATATTTGGTGCATTCACTAAACCATATATATATATGCTAACGAAATATACCCTCCTTAAATGAAACCAATATGGTTCTGCATCTAATCCACCCTCATGATTTAAAGGCTAGCAATAAGAATACTTAGTATATGATGTCTCTCGAGCCTGTCTCATGATTCTGTGTGTGTGAGTGTGTGTGTGAGAGAGAGAGGGGTAAGTGTACTTAGATGAAATAGGAATGTAATCAATGATGTGGGTGTGATGATCGTGTGAATTTTGTAGGCTTGAAAGGGTAAATTTCAGGGCACGGCATAGCCTGGCAAAGGTTTTGGGTACACTTGTGACAGTGGGCGGGGCCATGATGATGACACTATTCAAAGTACATCCTATTGAATTGCCATGGACAAAGGGTATTTGCCTCCCAGATGAATCTTCAAGTTCTACAAATCCACAAAACATAAAGGGAGCTCTACTGATCGCAGCAGGTTGTTTCTGCTTTTCCTGCTTTTACATATTGCAGGTACATAATCTTCCTCCATATATATATATATGCACACACACACACATCTCTCTCTCTCTCTCTCTAATCTCACTTTTTCTCTAACAGGCTTTTACATTGAGGTCATACCCGGCAGAACTCTCCCTAGCAGCTCTAATTTGTTTGGCAGGTTCAGTACAAGGCACTATATTGACCCTTATAGTTGAAAGAAACAACACAAGTGTTTGGTCTTTACATTTGGATGCTAAATTATTGGCTGCAGTATATGGTGTAAGGCTTTTTTTACTAATAGACTGAAAATAAGCGTATCGTGTATATTCTTAAGGATTATGGTTAAATGCAGGGCGTGGTTTGTTCAGGGGTGGGTTACTATCTTACGGGAGTGATAATGCAGGACAAAGGACCAGTTTTTGTTGCATCTTTTAATCCTCTAAGCATGGTTATCGTTGCTATTTTGGGATCCATCATTTTGGCCGAGCAAATAAACTTGGGAAGGTAGATTAACATACGATATATATTCCATCAAAAAAAAAAAAAAAAAAACTTAAGAATTAGGAGTATATGAAATGTGGTTTCTTATTTGTAATCTTGACACAGACTGATTAATAGGGTATATCTTATCCTTAGGGTACTTGGAGCAGTTGTCATTGTTGCAGGTCTGTACTTGGTCATATGGGGTAACAGCAATGACACGAGTCCATCAAATAGGGGAAGAGACCAAATTGCGCCACTTGATCAGGAAATGATGGACATGGACGAAGGTGAAAGGAATTTAAAGCAGGATGTTGATCATGTTTAAACAACTAACGAATAAAGGAAGCCATCTAAGAATCTAGCAAGAAACTACTAAGAGTTTTGAGTTTTCTAGAAGGAACACGAACATGGAACTAGAGTTTTCATGTTTTTCTTTTTTTTTTTTTTTTTTTTTTTCCATTTTCTGCGGGATTATAGCCTTTAAAATTTACTTGTTAAATAACAATATGCAGCATCTTGCTAATTCTGATAGAGGGGAATGTCTACGTCCCCCTATATTCTTATATGAAGGAGGAGGATATATCTATAACTAGGCTCGCCATCTGGGTAGATCTAGCCAAGTTGTGAAATTCCAGATAGAAGCCAAATATTCCTTTCCTAAAATGACATCAACTTGTACTTTCAAAATCCATGAAATATCTGCCCTACCACGTAACATATCTCTAACTAAAAGAACATATTGGCAATATATATATATAATAATAGAACAAGACGGGTGGTTCTACAGTTTCATCCAAACATTCCGATTTCATGTTATCATATGTCGGCCAAAACCATAGCATCTTGAAGAGTTTAAAAGCTAAATCACAAAAATCCAAAATTCATAAAAAATCCCAGACTATCTAAAAATCCAATAGAGTTTAATATACCATTCTAACCATATGCACAAGCAAAGTCCACGTCAGGTACTAACCAACCTCCTAGTATTATGACGGCATGGCCACTTCCCTGTCCCCATAGATACGTGAAAGTCCACAAGTTGCAGCAAGGTAAGATGCTGAGAAGTATAAATAGGAAATTAGTTCAAGTGAGATTGGAGACAGATTTTTTTTTGCAATTATTGTACGCAAATAAAAAATAAAATCTTGGTTTTGGGTTACCTTTCCAAATATCAAAATTTGGCCAATTGATTGGGGATCCTGTAACTTTCGTGATAACTTCGAGAAGAAGATTCGGAGGAGTACTCTTCAGTTCCTGGACTACTGCATATATAGTCTTTCCATTCTCGAAGTAGATATGATTGTTTGGGTGCTTTGTTTTCCAACCAGCATGACGCTCAAATTCGAAAGAATTAAGAACCTGCGAAAAACAAATTATGATGCATATTGCTCATTACTCAAGAACATCAGAAACATTTTAGCAGACACCTTATAAATTCACAACAAGGAAAAGGAAATAAAAAGAAGTGCTACTCTGTCCCAAAATGAACGTCCAAATTTTCTCTTGATCAAGAGAAAATTTGGACATTCATTTTGGGACAGAGGGAATACCACTTACGTTGGAAAGATTACAGTCCTTGCACCCACACAAGTAACCAGTCCCTTTTATTATGCCTTGAAGCTTCTTCTGCATGTTCATGGCGTAACAAGGATCAAAGTAGATCAAACATATACGTGCAAGGGTGCATGTGTCTATGTATACAAACAAGCATATTTAAACATGTGTGTGTGTGTGTGAGAGAGAGAGAGAGAGAGAGTTTCATAACTCACATCTCTTGACCAGGAAACATACATAACAGGAACTCCATCAAGTATCCCAGTCGACAGCAAACTTTTAACGTTCGAAGGAAAGCCGTTAGGTGAAAGCTTCTTAGCTTCCTTCTTCCCCTTCTTGGAAAGGGTGGCAGATTTTGGGGTAGCTAGGACTGGAGGAGCAACACTTATATTTTGAACAGCATTTCCTTCAACCGAACGGTTATGTCCATATTCACTTCCACCTCCATTCATCAATATATCATAGCTGCTAATCATTCCGCCTGAGCAACTATTGTAATTTTGAACCATCGATGGAATGCTACCAGTCCCGCTACTAAAAGTATGAGCCATTGGTATGAATTTCTCATTAGCTTTATTGAAGCTTGTTCTCGTTGTAACCAGATTCACACTACCCGTATTGGAAGTAGGGCCCACTGAGATGATACGGTCATCACCATTTTCACAGACTTCATTGCCTGCTACAAAATTTCCATCTCCGTTGTTAAAGGACTGACCTTTAGACAAGATGTTGTAACTCTTACTATAATTGGCAAACGAAGGATTCCCAACACAGTCCCCAAAACCCTGACCTTCTCTAATAAGATTTTCAGCTCCAGTAGGTAAAATATTTCTACCAGCATTATTGGAATTCATAATGTGATCTGGCCCAAATAGGTTATCAATGTACTGCGCCTCGGCTGGTTGAGAACTTGACCTGTAGTCCCTGTACAAAAAACTCATACTAGTATCTCTGCCGGTAGCACGTTCTATTGCTTGCCTCTTGCTGTACAATATTTCTTGCTCGCACGGCCCCGTAAACCACTGATGACCACGCTTCGATTCATTTCCGGAAGAGACTTCATGTAAAATTGGTTCTTCACCAATTAGACACTCAGCATTTCTCGCCATCAGAAAATCCTGGTTCTGGAAGGACTATCAAAGTGTGAAGTAATTTGGTAAGTTAGATCTCAACGAGTTGATCTGGGAACGAATTCTAATGCCTAACTCACACTAAAAAGATTTATAAAGAGATAAAATATAAATACTGATAGATAAAAACAGAAACAGGGAAAACAACCAAATATACATTTATCCATAAGATAAGATCAAATTTGAATGTTCAGACGCATAAAAACAAGAGATTAAATGATTGTACTAGTGGGAACTGGGAAGAGTCATGCGATTCACGACAACAAGGTTGCTTAAGAATGTAAATAAAGGTGGTTGATGTTATGTACTTGCTATATATGGGTTACAAGATGTTTGTCCCTACAAGTAGTAAGCTTAACACTTCCAAAAAGGAAAGATTGGAAAAGTGCAAACATTTTTGGAAAGTCAAAAGGGAAAATGGAATGCTTTTAAGGATCGAAGGGTGAAATAAATGACTAAATTAAACATAGGCCAGTTCTGTTGAGAAAATGCATGTTCTGTATTGGTCATATGAATAAATTTATGCATTTAACCTTGAACTTTAGTCAGTATTAGCCTTAAGTTCATAGCCCTCAAAAGCATGAAAATTGAAATTAGGCAACATCAGAAAACATTAGTTTTCAAATGGGGCTAGAAGCCCCAATCAAACTGCATGAGAGCCATGGCATGCTATTTGTTCAAATGAAGGTTAGCACTACGGTTCCTTTCTTTCTTTTTCTTTTTTTTTTTTTTTTTTTTTAAGAAAATTAACAGTGATTTGAGTGCCATCAAATACCTATTCAGAAGTCAGGCCTTAACGAGAACTCAAGTACTTGTAAGTGATCATCTTATATGTTCGTAGTTATTTGTTACAAAATCGTGATAATCAGTGCTTTGAGTGTGATTAATCCCGTAGCATAGGGACAGTTTCTACTCTGATAATTAGCCTCTTAATATGCGGAATCACATTTTTTTATTGTCATTCAGCCAGAATAAATGAACTTTATAAACTCGTTAATGTGTAAACTCCTAATAAGTTGAGAGGGCACTAAAGTTTAGAAAAATTATGCTTGTAGAAGGAATCAAATAAATCACCAACATCACCATTCAGGTAAGGAGAAAACATTTCGCTTAAACTCTAATAGATTTGCCCATATATAGAAAAGCGATTAGTTTGATTAAATCCAGATTGGTCTAAATTGTTTTTTCTACAGTTAATATGGAATTTCTAAAGAAGAGAATAGAGGTTTTGGCATAAACATAATGACTGTTGTTAGATATAGAAACACTAATAATTGTAGTTCACCTTGTTAATACCACTCATTTTGTGGCAAGACCATGTCACAATAGGCCAAGATCCTCATGAAACATATATTATCCAAACATGACTGGTCTATTTATAGACAGTTCAACTGGAGATCAGTAACATATCTAACTCGCTGAATGATTAACTGCATCAACTTGAGCACATAAAAATGGCATGTCTCGAAAAGATAAATCAACATAATATGCAGACATAACTCTGGTTGTGCGAGTAGAGTGCACAGGAAACCAACATTACATGCTATACGTGTTAACCATATACTACATATAATGGCACATCAGAGGAAAAAAATTGCACATGCAATTATTGACCTAGTAAATTTAATTCTGGGCAACGAGAAAAAAGGTAGAGGATCATGTTTGAAACTCTATCTTCAGGGACGAGCAGCTTCGACTTCTAAGTTAAACCACTAACTAATAGTTTCAATAATGTAAACTCCCCCCCCCCCTCCCAAAAAGGAATGTGTTTTGGTTTTCTCAACATTCTCTCCAAAACACACACACACACACATATACTAACAAGTTTCTAGTACTGTACGTTTTCAAGACCTACAATCATTTGACCATCGGAGAGAGTGTAAACTGTAAATATTATTTCGAGAATCTCCATCCACGTGTTATATTCATGCACAAAAGTAAGGTAAAGTATAGCCGGCAGTTCTTCACAATACCATAAGATTAGGTAAAGCAGTGCTAACAGACCATCCAACTGCACATAAATAAGGTAAAGTCCAGTTAACAGCTCCCCCAAAATCGACAAAGCCGTATCTTCCATTACCAAAACAAACCACATAATTTATATCTTGACTAACATATTTGCTCTTGCGCACTGTTAGAATATATATCCCTCGTCTTAGAGATATATTCTTGTATTTACAACTCATATTTATAATAGTTACGAACAAGAATATATCTCTAAGACGAGGGATATATTCTAACACGCACCACAACAATCCAATCCAAAGATTAACATACAAGTTTCACTTGATACAGGTTCAATTCAACAAAATTGTATCTTCATTCACATCTCATATTAACACCAAAAAACAAACAAGCGCCTAAGTAAAGACAAAATCAAACACAGAACAAGATGCAAAAGGCTGTTTATACTGTTCAAACAAATATAATTTTTTTCCAAACACAAACAAATCATTATAATAAAAGGAATCTAAATCTCAATCAGATATGAAACCATACCATTTTTAAAACTGGAGAGTCCCCAAATCGTTTTCTCTCAAATGCTTAAGCTAAGTGTAAGCTCCACAGCAACTCACAAATGTTACGACACCGTTCCGATATATCAGTCTTTGCTAGAAACCATGCAAAACAAGCTTGCAGCTCTCGCTCAATCAATCTACAAACGCAAAAACCTAGCATTTCAAAATCGTTCAAAACAAGGTACACAGCATTTTCTCAACATGAATAATGATTCTGTATCTATATATCATGCATTCAACGATCAAATTTAGATAAACAATAAAAAAAAAGTGAAGCGATCAGCAAGATTTTTGAGCTTCACCGCGAAATTTCAGACGAATATAGAGAGTTTTTCACACGACAAACCTGTTCCGCCGGTGAAATGAAGACCACCGGCGTAATTTGACGACGGCGACGGCGAACGGTTATGTTCTGAGAGTAATAAAATAAGGAGAAGGGGACCACTCGCAAGCAGAGAGTACTAAGATTTCTTTGAAGAGAGAGATTGGGGGTTTTAACCTTTACTAATAACGACGAGGGATTAAGTGCGGCGCGGTGTACTGGAAATGCTGTGTGGTCAGTGATTGTGCGGCGTACACGTGGGGATTGGTAATAGAGATTATCGAAGGAGGGGTAGTGGCCGTTGGATCTGTAACTGAAATTAGTTGGGGGTTAATAAATACTCCATCCGTTTCAAAATATGTCGCTTTAAACTTTTTCACACATATTCCCTCCGTCTCAAAATAGATATCGTTTTGGGAGTTCATTTTTGTCTCAAAATACTTGTCGTTTCACTATTTCTAAGGCCTTTTTACTGTTGTATGCCATTTATACCCTTATTAATGATAATGGAGTATCTCTTGCACAAGCATTTAATTGTCTAAGTAATTGGTTAACTTTAGGGGTACATGAGACTTTTTCATATGCATTAATTGTATTTCTTAAAAATTGTGCAAATGCTTAAAACGACGTCTATTTTGAGACGAATGGAGTATTAAGAAATGTAATTAATGCATGTTAAGAAGACCCATTTGCCCCTAACTAATTCATCTTTTTTAATGCTTGCATGAGAGATACTTTCACTATCATTAATAAGGGTATAATTGAGACAAAATGGTAAAAGTGCATTAATAATAGTAAATCGACAGATATTTTGAAACTATTTTTTACTCCTAAATTGACAGATAATTTGAAACGGAGTGAGTAGTACGGGTGAATCTGTGGTGGATTTCGTGAATTAGATTTTGGATGGGGGCAAAGGTCCGGCCCAGGGGGACTAAGGTGTGACATCCGATCATTCTCTGCTTGCTATCGTACATTTTTGACCAAAGCCTTTTAATCTTTTACACGCACTCCGTCTCAGTTTAATATTTTTACTTTCTTTTTTGGTATTTCCTAATTTAAGGTTTTTAGTTGTTTCATTCCTTAAATATCAAATGATGAATATTGTTTTAAACAATCTTGTCCTCATAAAGTTCATATATTACAAAAAAAAAACATCACTTATTTGTCTACTTTTCACCCACTTGTTTTATGAATAGACAATTATATCCTCCACTCACTAGTATTCTTGACCCAAGTTTGCCTTTCTTTTTTAATAAACGTGCAAAGTCAAACTAAAAAAACTTTAAAACGAGACGGAGGGAATATAACAAAACTAGTGTCACTCTGTGTCGCACAAACTGTCATTTACTCATTTGATTTTTTATTTTTTTTAAATGAATAAGAAAAACATAATGATATATTTGTCATTTTTTGATTGAAATTACACTTATACCTTTGATAATTATATGTTTAGGAGAGAAATTGACTATCTTGCTTTAATATATACAAATATGTACCAATATGCCCTTGCTTGGTTGAAGATTTACCATCAAGCTTGTACAATACTCCCTTCGTCCGTGAAAAAATAGGATGTCACAAGAATTAATGAAATAATATTTTAATAAAAAATATAGATAGTTGGGTAGAGTGTTGTGAGTATAAAAAGTATGTATGAAAGATAAAGTGTGGTAGAGAATAGTTAGTGGATAATTATTGTGTGTATGACATGTAGGGCCCAATAAAGAAGTATAAGAAACTTTCCTTTTATGAATTTTGACTCTTAAGTTGGGACACAATTTTTGACTCTTAAAATAGGACCGAATGAGTAAGTTAGAATGTTAGAAGAAATTTTTGCTCTTCATTGTTGTAAAATTTACTACTTTCTTGTTCTCAACTTTTAGTTTTTACAATCATCAACCTTCAGAGTTATATGAATCTCAACAATGAGCTTGTCTCCTGTACACCCGCCGCATGGCGTGCGGCGGGCCAGACGACTTTTCCATTTTTTTTTTTTTTTTTGCCGATATATATATATATATATATATATATATATTTTGCAACCCCAACTTTTTTTCCTCCAACATAAGTAACACTTATTATAACGAAATGTAACACTTTTTAAAAAAAAAAAATGTACCACAATTTTGCTGCAATAGATAAAGATAACATAAAGATTGGCAACTAAACTAATGTAACACTTTTACACTTTTTAAAAAGGAATGTAACACTCATTTTTTCAAATGTAACACTTTTTTTTCTCCCAAAATTAACATAGGATTGACAACTAAACTAATGTTACATTTTTTCTCAATTTGTAACAGTTTATATTCTTAAATGTAACATTATATATGAAATGTAACAATTTTTTATTGAGAAAGTAACAATTGAAATGCAAACCCAATTTTTTTTTATATAAAAATGCTGTTACATTTGACTGTAAAAAGTGTTACTTTTATCAGAACAGAGTGTTACATCTCAGCTGACAAAGCAACTCAAACTTTTTGTGGGTAAAAAAATATGTTTTTTTTAAAAAAAAATCAAACCATATCATGACCTATGTAGTTTTATTCGTCTCGTCGAGACGAACACAACGGTATTTTTAAATTTTTTTCTGAGTTATAAATCTCAAGATATAACATTTTAAAGTTAATGGTTTTTTTTTTAAAAGGTGACACGTGGCAGCGCGCGGCTGGGTGAACCAACGAGTGCCTCACAGCGCGCCACGTGTCGATCTCGCAGTGGAAGAAAGGCGGGCACGGGGCGGGCGGGCGGGCCGGGCGGGTTTGCCCGCCGCACGCCATGCGGCCGTTGTAGATGAGAATTTGTCGTCAACAATTACTTGGTAAAATTTAACTAATCCTCCAAATACCAGTGAATTCTATACAATTTTGGGATTGGTTTATATACACAGCCCATATTTCCACAGCCCCCGTTAAATTACCAAAGTACCCCTATATATATATTATTTTTTTTTTTTTTCAATTTCACTCTCCCTCACGTTCGCTCCCTAACCCCTCTCTCTCTCTCGGTTTGAAACGACGAACGAAACGAACGGTCTCTCTAACGTCTCTCTCACCGTCGTCGCTCACCGTCGGCGTCGTCTTTCTCTCTCGCTCGCTCTGTTCTTCTCTCTCACCTCTCTCTCTAACAGTAAAAAAAAAAAAAAAATCGAAATTGAAATGGTGAAACTTAAAATACCCAAGACCGCCGCCGGGACCGCCGCCGCCACAACCGCCGCCCACATCGCCGCCGGGACTAGCTCGTCTACAGCGCCTGTGAAAAAGGTAAGCAATTTTTAACCTTATTCTACATTTCTATATTCCCAAAGTACGTTGTATTTTTTGAAATTGAAATTGGTGTGTCTCGTGTAACACCACTCGAGATGCATCTCGGGTGTGTTTACACGAGACAAGACTCGTATAAACCCACTCGAGATGCATCTCGAGTGGTTTTACACGAGATGTCATCTCGTGTAAACCCACTCGAGATGCATCTCGAGTGGTGTTACACGAGATGTCATCTCGTGTAAACCCACTCGAGATGCATCTCGAGTGGTGTTACACGAGATGGATCCTTCTGAATATTGTGAATTATCAGTCAGCATTGTGTTCATTTATTTAATATACTGTAACTGTCGCTAATGTATTGTCTCTTATTTGTGTTTTTTGTAGGCACGTGATCCTATGACCGTTTCAGCTAGAAAGAGGAAGGCTGAAGAGCGTTTGGAGAGAGGAGAAAACCGGAGCAAGGCTCGGAATGACGAGGATGCCACAGCTGATGATGAGCAGGAGGATAGGGAGGAGGAGGCGGCAGCAGCTGATGATGTTCAGGAGGAGGAGGAGGATAGTGATGATGGGGAGGAGGAGAGTGATAGTGATGATGGGGAGGAGGATGGGGAGGGGCAGGAGGGGGGGGGCAGGATGATGAGGAGGAGGAGGAGGAGGTGGAGGTGGGGGTGCAGGAGGAGGAGGATGATGAGGATGATGATGTAGTAGAGCCGCCTAGACCTCTGAGACACGGGAGGAGGCGGGGTCAGGATGCGCCACCATCATGGCAGCTTCAGAGGGACCCCGGTGGTGGGCCAGAGGATGTTTCACTGATGTACGGGTTCGGTGACCACCGAGCCAGACAGATTTGGGGTGACTCTACTACTGAGGGATTGGTGACTTTCCATACGAGACTCACGCATCTTGCACAGTAAGCTTAGCATTAATGTGAAATTTTTAAATATTGAAGTTATTTATACCACACACTCTAAATATTCCATTAATTATCATCCTATGCTGCTTTTCTTGAGTACTGATAATATTTTTTGTTTCGAATGAACAGGTTCAAGCGTGATGAGCAGCCGGTTGCTGATAGAGCCTGGCTGGCCCTTGTAGATGCATCTGGCCTCCAGCATCTGCATGATTCCGTCATTCATAGGCCTAACCATGCCCTCCTAACGGCATTTTTGGAACGGTGGTCTCCTGAGACTAACTCGTTCCACATGCCGTGGGGGGAGATGACGATTACTTTACATGACAGTTTTCATATCCTGGGTATGTTTTTATAACATCGCTTCGATACTCATTCACAATTATATAACTGTCTACATATATTATATGAACTGTCTACATTCATCTCTTATACTAAAATGTGTTATTGCATCTTCAATTTACAGGTATCAGGATTGATGGTGGAGTTGTTCGCTATACGGATCCAGCGCCTGACGTATCTGGCATCTCTAGACACCTCCAGTTGAGCGGCACTGGTTATTTATTGAGGGATGTCAGGCGTCTATTTACTCAGCGTAGAGGCGGCATGACAGATGCCCATCGTGCGTCCGCGTATATCCTGCACCTATTGGGTTGCACGATGTTCGTGGACAAGAGCGGGGATAAGGTGCCCGCAGCCTACCTGCCCCTGTGCATGGATCTAGCCAGCCTCCCCACTCTTTCCTGGGGATCAGCCACTTTGGCATATATGTACCGAGAGTTGGGGAAGGCGTCCAGATCCGGATGCAAGCAGATGGGCGGTTGTGCGGCTCTCCTAGAGGTACATCTTACTCTATTCACTATATTTTTACTGTCTACTCCCCCCCTGTTATTAAATGTTGCATTTGAGTAGTATTTAATACTTTTTTACATACATCTCAGGCCTGGATATACGAGTACTTTCCGGGTTTTCGGCGAGTTACTGACCCCCATTGGCAGCAAGGGCAGCCGAGAGCCCGTAGATGGTCTCGTGATGATTCGGCTGGGAGGACGTTCGATCATCTTGTGCAGTATCGCCGCATTCTTGACAGGATGGGGGCTGACAGTGTGAGTTATTCATATTAAAACTATTATACGTTTTTGTGTCGTTCCTTCCGATATTCTGTTGACTTTGCCTAACAATGTCTACTCACAGGTTATTTGGACTCCTTATGGGACCCGGTCGGACGCGATACTGCCTGTTTCATACTACAGGGGTGTTATACGCTTTTGTGACATCACAGAGGCGTATATGCCTGATCGTGTGACTAGGCAGTTCGGGTACCAGCAGAGGATCCCCAGACTGCCCCCCATGGCGACCGAGTTATGCGTTTGGCAAAGGGTCAGAAGGGGTACCAGAAGCGTTACGGTGACGGAGATCAGGTTTGGCAGGAGTGGGTGGCTTTTGGCATGGCGGAGTTTAGGGCCGATGTCCGTTGGGGGCCACTATTTACTGGAGATCATCCCGTGGCTGTTCCCTTCGTGACTCCAGATTATATGTCTTGGTTTAGGGCTAGGAGTCATGTTCGGATAGGTAATCCGATACACGATCCACCCGGTGACATTCCACCTCCCCCACCTGATGTTCCACCGCAGCCTTCTGTCGCAGGGATTGCGGAGTTGCGAGCTATCATACTTCCATTTTTGTCGGATCCCAGTGCCCCGAGCACTGGCTAGTTGGTCTTAGACGGGCCGGTGAGATTTTAGGACTTCCACCGCAGCCTTAGGATTTTATTTTATTTTTGCTTTTCATTGTATTGTAATGGACACATTTTATTCTAGTTTTATTGACACCTCTACTAGTTTGTTAATATGATGGTATTTTTATTTTAGTTATCGTTTGAAATCCCCTCCCGATTCAATAGTTTATTCTAGTGTTTCGTAAAAAACCCCTCCCCCCCCCCCCCCGATTCAATGGTTTTGTTGTTGTTGTTGCTGTTGTGTTGTTGCTGTTGTGTTGTTGCTGGTGTAGACTACTGATGTATCTCGTGTAAACACACACGAGATTTGTCTCGTGTGGGTTTACACGAGATGCATCTCGTGTGGTGTTTACACGAAACAAGTCTCGTATAAAACCACTCGAGATTCATCTCGAGTGGTGTTACACGAGATGTCATCGCGTGTAAACCCTAAAAACCCTAATAATGTCACAAATTTCTAACTCGATTTCCGTTTGGATTTTGAGGAAAGTGATACTAATGAAAAACACTTTAAATGTCATTTAGAGCCTAGAAAAAAAATAAAAAAAAAATAAACTACGTGGTCGTATACCATTTTCACAACATCGGGACATTTTCCTTAAAACCCTAATAAATGTCACAAATTTCTAACTCGATTTCCGTTTGGATTTTGAGGAAAGTGATACTAATGAAAAAACACTTTAAATGTCATCTAGAGCCTAGAAAAAAAATAAAAAAAAATAAACAACTTGTCATTTGGAGTTTATGACATCTCGTGTAGTTTACACGAGATGGTCATGTTAATCTCGTGTAGGTATACACGAGATGTTTAAATTCCATAAACCTTTTTCCGCGACCATTGCATGAATTTGACGATTAAACCCTACTAAAACACACCCATTCTGAACAGAAACCACACAATAGCCCTTTATCATTCAAAAATTCAATCTTTAAGTTCATAACATGGATTACTCACATAATAACATGGATTCCTCACATAATTCTCCACAAAATTCTTATGATTGTATTGACCTGATATGATAGATTTTCTCGTTGATGAAGAAGAAGAAATCTTACAAAATATTCCTCCACATCAACATTCTCCAAGTTTCAATGATCCTAGCTTCGATGAAGTAAGTTTTTGATGTTTTTTTGTGTATTGTGATCAAAATCAAAATCAAAATCCCATCTTGTTTAAAAATCCCATCTTGAATTAAATCACATGATATTTATTATAACAATGAAATATCAGATCAAATTCCAGTTTTCAATTTTTTTTTTCAATCTGTACAGGGGGTATCTCGTGTAAGTCTACACGAGTTGCATCTCGTGTATACATACACGAGATGAAACTCGTGTAGACTTACACGAGATATATGTATGCTGGGGCTTTGAAACTGACTTTTCATCTCGTATTTTGCAGGGTCCATTCCCGGATACCAGTGATGAATTCACGACATCAGAAATATTTCAAACTCGGGATGCGCTTCTTGCACATGTACGGGAAATAGCGAGGGGTCGAAATATACACCTAGTTATACACAGCTCGAGGAATAGACGTGGAAATAACTAGCATATGCTTACATCACATGTCATTTTGGTGGACAACACAGGCCGGAAGATCAAATAACATTAGGAAGACTAGTACAAAGAAAAGAGATTGCAGTTTTAAACTATACGCCACAGAGAGGGGTGTTGATGGGTCATGGGGTTATGTTGTGAGGAATGGCATACATAATCATGCCTTTCCTTTGTACCCGGAAGGTTTTCCTCTCGGGAAATTGACACCTGGGGAATATGACGCTGTGTGTACCGCAAGTGAATGTTCAGTGCGTCCAAATGACATTGTGGCAATGCTAAAGATGCAGGATGAGAAGAACGTGAGCACTCCGATGCACGTCCGGAATGCCGTGTCAAAATATAGAGAAGGGGAACGACAAGGGAGGAACCCGCTACAACAATTCCTTAAGTTACTCAGTGATAATGAATATACTAGCTACACGAGGGAAGACGCTGAGACTGGCATGATCGAAGACATATTCTTCTCTCACCCATTAGCAATGAAGATTCTGAACTGTTTTCCATATGTTGTACAGGGTGACTGCACTCACAACACCAACTGCTACGGACTGTACTACTTGCAGTTTGTAGGTTTTACTTCCACCGGGCATAATTTCACAATAGCGTCTGCGTTCCTCAGGCATCAGAGTACGGGTGATTACGAATGGGCATTGAACAATTTGCACAGTCTGTTTACACCTCCCCGGTTGCCTACAGTTTTTGTCACTGATCGTGAGTTGGGTTTCATCAGCGCTCTCCGTACAGTTTTTCCCCACACCGCACACTTCTTGTGTCGGAGGCATATCGAAATGAATGTTAGAAGGAAAGGGTTGGAGCATACAGGTAGCGAGGACTTCGCAGAATCATTCATGAGGACGTTCAATTATGCAATCTCAGCCCCTAACCCCGACGAATGGGACTTACGTTGGGCAGAGCTTCGTGACCGTTTCAGATCTTATCCTGCACTATTGGATTACCTCCGCGAGACATGGCTTAATTTGTACTCTCAGAATATTCTGTCCATGCACACGGATGTGTTAACACACTTCGGGACCCATACCACAAACAGGACTGAGGGTGAGCATAACAGGTTGAAGAAGGCATTGGGGAGTGCTTCTTCTACTTTTGACACACTGTTTAAAAAGGCTCATAAAATCATAGATATCCAGCTAAAAACTATCAAACAGGGTATGAATAGATCAAGGACCAGATATCCAATTGATTTGAGGACCCGCAATCTATATCGCAACATATTCACTAGAGTGTCAACGGTAGCCTTTCGCATTATCAGACAAGAGCATGATCGAATCAGAAAATCAAGCAGCGTCATAATGGGGGTTATGTATCACTGAGGCTGCCTGCGGGTGTTACTACAGGCGGACACATGGACTTCCATGTAGTCATGAGATTGCACAGATAGAGGAGTGTCAGGGACGGATTGAGCTGTCCACGATTCATGAGTTTTGGAAGAAGTTGGACATTGAAGTAGACAACCCTTCATCTAAGGAGCCTGAACCGGTAAGGAGACAGTTATTCAAAACGATGGAGCCGGATCATATTTCAAAGCCGAATGAACCCCGGGCCGGAAGTTCCAGAGAACTGTCAGATTGGGAGCATACTAACAAATTTTTTGGAGTCCCCGCTCCACCAAACTCAACTGGCAAAGGGTATATATCTTCATTCAATTATGTCTCAAATTTTTTGCTGTTGTATTGTTGCTGTTGTGCTGTTGTGTTGCTGCTACTGTTTAACTGCTGCTGATGTGTCTCGTGTAAGTAAACACGAGACATATCTCGTGTTGTATTACACGTGACAAGTCTCGTGTAATACAACACGAGATATGTCTCGTGTTTACTTACACGAGACACATCAGCAGCAGCATCAATTTTTTTTAACACTTTCAAACAACAGTATGAATGCTTCTCACTCTTTTTTCTTTGCCCTATTTCAGGTCTAGATGTGCATTCATTGCATCAACCCAAGCGAGTTCGGAGTCCACCCGCAAACGGAAATCACCTTCAGGACCCACACCATCTACCCCTGCTAGTACTACTACGTCTCATCCACCAGTAGCTCCTTCCGGTCGTGGGAGAGGACGGGGTCGAGGCCGAGGTCGAGGTCGAGGACGAGGACGGGATCAGGGTCAGGGTCGTGGAGAGGGAAATGGACAGCCCAATTATACTAGTTTATACAGCTCCCCGTATGTAGAGTCTTTTCCGCCTTTCATTACCCCGCGTATTGGAGGCATCATAGATGTGGCATCAGATGGACATTGTGGCTATAGAGCCGTAGCAGCACAGGTATACGGAGATGAGGAGAAGTGGGCTGAAGTGCGCACAGAATGTTACAATGAGGTGCTTGCTCGCCAAGACCTTTACGAAAGAGTTCTACCTTGGATATCGGTAAGAGAACTCTTACGTAAGATTGCTTGCTATAGCCGGACGGCGCCCAGTGATTATTGGATGGAGCTCCCAGATCTTGGGCACATCATTGCCACGAGGTATAATGTGGCGTTCATTTCTTACTCGACTAGCGGTGGTATGTTAGCCTTCCAGTGACTGCACCAGTACAACCACCGTGAACACAGTTGTGGTGGGACAAGTCAATGGAAACCATTTTATAGCGGTATGAAACTTAATGTCTTATCTATATTAGTTATAGTTAGTTGTCTTACTTATATTCATTATATTTCATTGTCTGTATTTAACTGTTATTACTTTTGCAGCTGCGCATGTTAGGCAATGATTACCCAATACCACCACCACCAACCTTTATCGGAACCGCTGTGATCCAGCCGCAAGCCAACTACTCCTCCCATACCAAGATAGGATAGCAGAGTTCAGTCAACTCTATGAGGAGGATACCGATGCAAGAAGACAAAGAAGATTACTATAGGATAGTATATGTGTAATGGTTTTTGATTTATCCAGTTTGTATGAATGTTTGATTATATGCTTATCCTTGTTAACACTTTCATTTCGTATACAATTAGGCGATAGTATATGTGTAATGGTCTATTGATGTTTGTGGAGATGTCCTATTTGAGAATCAAAATTTCATCAAGTTATGTTTATTGTTGCTTTGCTGTTGCGGTTCTCATCCGTGTGTACTTACACGAGATGTATCTCGTGTATATGTACACGAGATGTAAGCTCTAATCTCGTGTAAGTATAACGAGACGTGCAAGGGCAGCGATGGAATTAAATGGGCTGTGTATTTACGGGGCTGTGTATATAGTTTTTGCCCATGTGACTAGCACATGTCTATTTAGTGGACAAAATGGTATTTCTCATGGGGCCATGTGCAGCTCATGTGAAGTTTTCTTTTGTCATTTACTTTATTTATTTTGTAGTGTAAAAAATATAGATTAAATTAACATTGGGAATAGATATTATTTTATTTTGTACTTATAATTAACATACTTCTGCAAAGTCATTTATTTTATAAGCATAATTTAAAAAAAATTTAAAAAAGAAACTAAAATACTTTAAAAAATATATAATTAGGAATTAGAAATATTTTCGTATAAAAAAAAGATCTATATAAGTACATTTTATGTTAAATTATAACTCAAAATGATATACAGACTCATTTACAATAATTTATTAAGCGTTTTTTACGTGATATAAATTTTCTTAAATATTTTCTTCAGTGAAAGAAATAAGTAACGATCTTATTGTTGTAGAAGGATAAAAAATATTTTTTTCTTTAAATTTAATTATAAAAGTTAAAGACATGAAAAAGAGAGAAGACATCAGGGGCGGATCCACCTTGGTACGAGCAGGTGCGACGGCACCCACTCGATCTTCAAAAATATTTTTTATTAAATTTTTACCTATGGTTTATTATGAGCATATACATATTTGTGCGCCCCTTTTATTAGATATTACAGCTAGCTTAGTTGGTAATGCGTTGGGGCTTCTTTTTTAGTGGACATGGTTCAATTCCCTCAAACAGCATTTTGTTCTTATTATTTGTAGTCTGTAATTGGTATCTCAATTCTTTCTTTTATGATTTAATCAAATTGTTCTTTATTATTTTTTTTTATGTTGGATTTTTATGAATTGTTGGATAAAATTTGTGATTAAGTAAAGTAGTGTTTTTTTGGCACCCACTGGAGACCATTTCTGGATCCGCCACTGCAAGACATACATGTTTAATCAAAATTAAACGAACTAAAATAAGAGAGAATTTATTGTTGCAAATGGGAGGATTATTTTTTTATTTTTTTTCATTTTAACTTTGCGTTAGTTTTGTAGTCATATTGCAAAAAAAATATATGTAAATGTTGATATACCAATTTGCGAAATTGAACTGTTGGGAGCAAGCAATATTGCAAACATATGTAAATGTCATAAACCAAATTGCAATTTGCCCCTTTTGTTAATCCCTAAGAAATAACATACTAACTTGTAAACATAGTTATAAACTATGTGCAACTATTTTAGAAGGGTTATTTAAGCTTAAGACCAACAACTCTATCAAAACCTAAGCTAATGTGTATTCATTTATTTTACGAGTTCAGTCAAATCAGTTATACTACAAAGGAACCAAATTTGAGCCTCTAAACTTTAGAATTAAATTTTATATCGTCTAGACTGCATAATACTGTTAGAATATATTATCATATTTGAATAAATATGATAATATCCTTGTGAATAATGTAAATAGTTAGGAGTGATAATTCAAATATTTGTTTACTATAGATAGCATTAGATTAGCTTAAATATGGGTAGTTAGCTTGAATTAAGGAAGGACTCTTCCTATAAAACTCTATGTATTTTACGGATGTAAGGATCGAAATATATTCACAATGATATTATCATATTTATTCAAATATGTAAGATATCTAACACACCCCCTCAGTCGAAGCGGGAGGCTACAAAACACTTAGACTGGCACGGAAATCTTCAAAAAGAACCGAAGGAAGACCCTTAGTAAAGATATCTGCCACTGATGTCGTGAAGGGATATGCAACACACGAACTCACCCTTTGCAACCTTTTTCTCGGACGAAATGAATATCAAGTTCAATGTGCTTGTTCGTTGGGTTGAACGGATTGCCAGAAAGACAAATCGCACTAACATTGTCACAATAAACAAGGGTGGCCTTTGTTATGGGACAATGAAGTTCGAGCAGTAGATACGAAGCCAACATGATTCTGACACCACGTTCGCCACCCCACGATACTCAGCCTCCGCGCTGGATCTCGAAAATGGTAGGTTGCCGTTTGGCAGCCCAAGAAACGAGATTATCACCCAAAAACATACAGTATCCAGATGTAGAAAGGCGAGTCTCCGGACAAACCAGCCCCAATCGGCATCGGTGTAGGATACTAATGAACAAGTAGATGACGGGTAGAGAGACAACCGTAGTCAATGTGCCATTAATATACCATAACCTAAGTTTCGTTCAAAGCATGCATGTGTATGTCACGGGATCATATTTGAATTATCACTCCTAACTATTTACATTATTCACAAGGATATTATCATATTTATTCAAATATGATAATATATTTCTAACAAATACGAAGTTGTTCATAATCTAATGATCACTAAAGCTCCTCGAATTTGTGGCCGGTTTAATAGAAATGGGGTGGGTGTTAAAAGATGGTTTTGCCATAATACCAAATCTAACATCCACCATTCGAGATGTTTAGCAATCCGTTGACACATGGCTTGTGGTCAAAAATTGTGTTCAGATGTTAGGGGAACAAAATAAGGTTACAAAATTTTGCTCAACAATGAGTTAATGAGGTGTTGATATTTTATTGTTTGCATAGTGAACCCGTCACACTCTAATTAAAAACATCAATAAAATCATTACACCTAAAATTTTGTGAGCAAGATTTTGTGATTTTTTTTTGTCTCTAATATTATTCCAAAAAAATTATGCACAGTTGATAAGTGCCCAAACCTCCTAGGGTTTGTCAATTTTGAAACATATTGGAGGATTATAAATTTTGATCAAACCTCGGGGGTGTTAAAAAAAATGGTCATCGTTGTTATAGGATCTGCGGGAACAGGAGCAGCCGCCGGGAACGGGTGAGAAAGAAGACATTCGTGGTAAAAATATTTCCAGAGGGAGAGAGATAGAATGAGATACATGCCCCCGAACGATAGCACAATGGTCGACCTCAAACATGGGCAAATCAGCTCGTACCCTTCCTTCCTCCCTCGATTCGTCCTACTCTTTGCCGTCGTTTCCCTCGCCATCCTCGTCCTATTCGAGGTCCTTTCTTCTTCTTCCTCTTTTGTTTTGTTTCAGTTGGAATTTTGTCGAACAGTTGGTGCACTATGCTGTTTGATTCATGTACATGCGTAATTGATACTTTTCTTTTTCTTTTTGGCATTGGTTTGATAATGTAGTTTATGATGAAACATTTGTAAAATATGTGTTACTTTTATTTTCATGTAGGCGGGTAATTTGCAATTTGGCATTTTATCGAACCACTTGTCAAAATATATGATCATTCTCTTCTTTTGATTTGGGCATTTTGTCGAACAGGTGGATGACTTGGCCTCTCAGACTAAAACAATTATTGGTCACAACTTAGAGCCGACGCCATGGCATATATTTCCTGCCAAGACCTTTGGCAATGCCACCAAGATTGCCCGGACTTCGAAGATTATCCAATGCTCTTATCTCTCATGTGGGATTGGGCCTGGATACAGCCAGACTCGATATACTCGTAAATCAGATGATTGTCCTGATTTCTACAGATGGATACACCATGATCTTGAGCCTTGGTCTCACTCTAAGATATCGTTGGCCCATTTGATGGCAGCTAAAGAGTTCGCCTCCTTCCGGGCTGTCATTGTTAGTGGAAAGTTGTATGTGGATTATTATTATGATTGTGTGCAGAGTCGGGCTCTGTTTACAATATGGGGACTTTTGCAGCTCCTTAAGAAGTATCCTGGGAGGGTGCCAGATGTTGATTTGATGTTTGATTGCATGGATAAGCCCATCATCAATCGCACCGAGCATGCTGCGATGCCTTTGCCACTTTTTAGATATTGCACCACGCCTGATCACTTTGACATCCCATTTCCTGACTGGTCTTTTTGGGGTTGTAAGAACCGAAATTTCTCGAATGTTTTAGCCTTTATCATGATTTATCTATCTGAGCTAAAATGTATTGATGAATGAAGTCACTTATGTGTGCCATTAGGATATGATACAGATCTATGCCACATATGAGTGGCTTTTTGGATTTACAGTTTCTATGATTACAGGTGTAGCTTAAGTTTGTTAGCTATAGAATACTCCAGTCTTGGAATTCCTGGGTGCTTTTCTTTTAATATATGCTGTATAATATATTTTCTTACAGGTCGAAATTAACATAGAACCCTGGAATACACAGTTCAAAAGCATTAGAAAGGGTTCAAGTTTTCGAAGTTGGAAACTGAAATGGCCTTTTGCGTACTGGAAAAGGAACCCAGATGTTGTTTCTCCTATCCGTGAAGCATTGCTGCAATGTAATGACACACAACAGTGGGGAGCGCAAATTTTGCGTCAGGTACAAATTAGACATCTTTTTATAGGAAGTATGGACTTTGTTTATTTCTTAGCATATACTCCCTCCGTTCACGTCACTTGAGACTTTTAGTCAACTTAATATCATTTTGACAAAGACTTTATTAAAAAATTGATAATCTTAATTTAAAAAATGTGACTGAGAGTGTTTTTTATGGTGAATCATTTTATAATTTTAAATTTTTATTAAGATCATAAAATTTCCTATTAAGTCTTCAATAAAACGATATTAAGTTGACCAAAAGTCTCAAGTGACGTGAAACGGAGGGAGTAGACCAAGTATACCTTTTCTTCTTACTTTAATAATGCGCTGCAGAATTGGACAGAGGAAGTGGAATCTGGGTTCAAGAAGTCCAAACTATCAAAACCAGTGCAACCACCGGTATGTTGGAATAAGATAAAGTTCTCACTCCCAATAAAAGTTCTACGTTGATGTTTTGTACTGTGGGCATCATGTTGCCTCCATGAGTTCTCAGTATTGAAAAGAAATGACCAGTGCTTCATAATGTGCTTGGATTTGTTGTGGTGTATACAGGTATAAGATATATGCAGAAGGCTATGCTTGGTCTGTAAGCTTGAAATATATACTTTCATGTGGTTCTCTACCTTTGATAATAGCCCCAAAATATGAAGATTTCTTCAGTCGGGGTCTCTTCCCTAAGAAAAACTATTGGCCTATATCGCCTTTTGATATGTGTCGATCTATCAAATTTGCGGTTGACTGGGGTAACCAGCACCCATTAGAGGTACAGTGAGCCAAATCTTTTACACAAAGAAAATTTCCATTTTTGAGACAGCACATACTCATAATAAAGTCAGTCAGATACTCTACCTAAAACTGTATGCCTGGTCAAACAAGTCATATTTTGGGACGGAGGGAATATTATTTTTTTCTTTAATCAATTCCCCATTTCTGCGTTTCTTTTTTGTACCTGTTTCTCATTGCTACATTGTAAAAAACTAATAATCCAGTAACATTTTCATTTTTAAATTTAACAGGCAGAGGCAATGGGAAGAGCAGCACAGGACTTCATGGGCAGTCTAAACATGGACAGGATATATGATTACATGTTTCATCTCTTAACTCAATATTCAAAGCTGCTGGATTTCACACCTGTTCGACCTCCATCTTCTCTGTAGAGTGTTCGGCTTCCCTTCTTTGTTTCGCTGATGAAAACCAGAGGAAATTCCTCGAAAAGTCAGTTTCCGACCCTGCAATATCCCCTCCTTGCAAACTCCCACCTCCAGATAGTCAAATAATCGAGAATCAGATAGAAGAGAAGAGGAAAATTATAGATGAAGCTCATGTTATAGGTTAGCTTATTTTTTGTAGAGTATTAATGTTTATTATTTTAGGTTAATGATATAAATTGTTTTGTTAATGTTGTAATTGTTTGTCCTCTCAAAGGTAGCAAAAGAAAGTTGCTGGAAATGCATTATGTAAGCAAAGATTTGCAGTTTGACTTTTTAAACATATTAACAAAATATTGTCATTTACATTGTTACTCTTAATGAGGTTCAATTGTTATTCTCGCCAAATTTTTTAGTAGAACAACTATGCATTACACAATATATTCATCACAAAGTTAAGTTTGAAAGTTAAATTAATTTTGAAATGGGACTATCTTTTTGGAACAACATGAATTTGAAGAGGGACTATCATTTTGAAACAGAAGGTAATAACGCAAGTCTCATTATGTGTTGCGATACTAATATTAATGATATTTATTACTCCCTCTATCTCTAAATGAATGTTAAAAAAAAAAGTTAAAAATTTGCTTCTAATCAGAGCAAATTTGAATTTTTTTAATATTGATTTAGGAACAAAAGAGTATTTATTTATGCTCCATCTATGTTTAAATGAATTCCCGTTTCAAGATTTTTTTTGTCTAAAAAATGAACCCCTTTTTTTTTTTTTTTTTTTTTACCAATTTTTCACTCATTTCTCTATAGACGTAAAAGTTAGATGTTTGGAAAATGGATTACAATCATTTCGCCATCGCAAAGTTTCACTAAAATCATTTTAGTTGAAAATGAGACATTTAAGATGAATCAAAATAAAAGGGGTTTGACTGTGTGATTTCTGCACGTTTAAATACAACTCCACCATACTAGTACTTTTTAATGCCTTGGGCCAGATCATTGTAAATCGTGTAAAATAAAAAACAACACTTGTTCAAAGTCTAAACCAGACGACTTAATTTCGAGTCCAGATATCCTGTACCACTTTGTGTGCTTTTTCTCCTGTGCCACAAGTGATCCAACGGCTTGCAGTCATTAAGATTATTATTATGTTGATATTATCCAAGTATGTAAACGGTTGAGATTATAATGGCACAGGGAGGGGATACAAAGTGGTACATGAGATCTGGACTCCGTAATTTCCAACCACCAAATAATGCCTCAATTTTATTTTTTTTTCAAACCAAAAGAATAATGTTTACAATTTTGGGTCACCTAATAATCCGTTTGGCATTTTTTAATGTGGCGTTGTTGAGATGACCTGGACATTGTTTGTTAGGAGTTTTTCCACACAATTTGTGTAATAATTCACATTTAACAAAGATAAATCAAGAATATTCATTAGACCTCCATTGTTTGACTAATTTTTTTTAATTATTTTATAAATATTAAGTATTTTTTTTCGAAATTCTATAAATATAAATATTAAGTATTGATCATTAGTTATGGTACTTTTATTCCTGACATTTGAATATTTTATATTTAGTTGACGTCTTTTTTAAACCCTATAAAGTTGACTTTAGACACTTATATATACGGTCAACTTTATTACCACAATTTATATAAAATAAGTGTTGATTTTTTAATATTAAAATTAATGATTTCATCCTATTTTTTAATCCCTAAATGATTTTTTACTTAAAAAAAAAACATACTCCATCATGTAGTTGCAAAACTAAAAATGTAAAAAAATGAACAGCAAGAAGAATGTTTATGCATTTTGTCATTAAATATTCTACAAAAATAATATTTACGATTGTCTCTTAAATGAAACATAGACATTTAATTTATAAGGGGTTTCATATTTATTTATTAAATGTAAATATGCAAATGTAGGAAATAAATATATCTTAAATTAAAGATAAAAGATTAATTTTAAAATATAACATAATAATAAAACCTAGTCAAATAAAATGTCAAACGAATGTGTTTAACACAATGAACAACTATCTTAGCAATACTATATATTCGTAGTTAAACTCAAATGAACAGATTCCTTCATGTGAATCTATTCCGAGAACTGACAATCTTTCACATGGATTTAAGAGCACCACAAGGAGTTCAAATCCTCCGTACTATTTTGTGTGCCAGTTCATATGCCACAAGTGATTTAATGGCTCATAATGTTAAGAGTGGTATTATTGTAATATTATGCAAACATGTGAACGGTTAGATTAGAAGTAGTACATTGAGTGGCATATAAAAGTGGTACAGTAGATCTCGACTCCACCACCAGGGCAAAATTGATTTGGCGTCACCCTTTGTGTCACTCGACCCATCACAATGGTGACTAAAATTTGGGTGTCAAATAATTAAATGATCATTTTATTTGGCAGCGGTAGTGAGGGAGAGAGAAGTGATTTATTTTTTTTTTTTTTTTTTTTGGAAAAAAACACGTTTTTTTTTTAATTCCTAAGAAATCGTGTTTTTAAAATGGCGATGGTATTTTTGTAAATATGTGGAACATCTTTTAAAAATGCGCAATGGTATTTTATAAATAATTGGAACTTCTCAAATGCACCGACGATAGTTATCACTATGTGTCAATGCAAGTATTTTGTTGTGCTAGTTCATTTGTTTTTTTTATCGACAGTGAGAATGTTATTAAGATTCATTGACGGAGTTTTTTTTTATAACAAGTGAGAGTATTTTAGTGTCAGTTTTAGTGTTCTTGATAGTCAGTTCGCATTGTGAAAGAACCTTTGAGACAGATGGTTGATAGCCAGAACCTTTGAGACCGATAGCTAGAACCTTTGAAGCTGATAGCCAGAAGGTTTCTTTTCAAAAGAAATTTTGAGATCTACAAAAGTTACAGGGCTTTGCCACTTGATATGAGTTTAAAAACTCCAAAAAAGGTCATTAAGCAGCCCTAATCAGGTTTTTGAAGTTTTATAAATGAAGTGTTGACAGATGGCCAGTGACAATGTTTAAGATGACCAATTGTTGTGTTACCAATGTCTAGTTCATGTGTTGAAGAGTGTCAATGGTATTGAGAAGTTCGGTTATTTGCAAAAATGACACCGCGAGGTTTTTTAAAAGAATTTCAGTTATTTACAAAAATGTCACCGATCATTCAAAAACACATTTTCCTAATCACTAAGAAAAATGTGATTTTCAAGAGAGTGGCCCGAGAGAAAGGGGCAAGTATCGTCGCACATCCACTTCCTTAGTAGTTACCGACTCGACCTATTTCTCAAACATCCGCTCTCTGCTTACTCTTGGGTTTGGATGGCAGCACTCATCATCACTTTTACCCATGAGTCATCTTCAACTACTAGAGCACAAAATCACCACCACTGTCGCTATATCATATAGCAACCTCCACAAGAACATCATCACCAAGACCCTCGATGATTTGTGAATGCGCCTTCTCCTCCAGATAATCCATCACTTCATCGCCTCCTGGTAGAAATTACAAATTTCATGAGGTCTCGAGACCCTATTGCAAGAAGATTTTTTAGAACTCTTCTTCTTGCTAAACCACCCTTGCTGCCTTCAACAACTATCCTAATTAACCAACTGTCTGTACTAGATATACACACCATAAGGGTGCCAATAAGCCTGTTTATCTCAACACGACTTCTGTCTTGATGTGTCCAACCTAGATACACAGATTGCTGCACGAACGTTGCATGTGCGATGCGCGTTCGCTGCACGCGAATTGTACGTGTTATGCACGTTCGCTGCATGTGAACTGTACATGCACTGCACGCGAACTGCAGGACCTCATCTTGATTTGTCAAAGAATAAAATATTATTCCTCCCATTAAACTTGTCGATCGTTGATTCAGATCCTTGACTCATCTTTTTTTTTTTGCAGCAGAACCCTAGATCTCTAACCAACCAGGCTCTGATGCCACTTGTTTGTTAGAGCAGTAATAAGAATGATGGCAAACAGAATAATCAAACACGAACACAAGAATTTTACGTGGTTCACCAACTGGCTACGTCCACGCTCGAAGGGAGAATATATATTCTTTTAATGGTGATTAAAATAGACAATCTCACAAATCTAGTGGCATGAATTATTGAGTCAAATATTTCCATCAACCTAAATCTAGATCGCTATTTGTAACGCTCAAAGATGACTTGCTAAAATAATGCTAGGGGTGAGGATATTATTTATAATCATAAATACCTAAAACCCAAAAAAAGAAGAAATATTTTCTTGTGTACAAAGCAATTCTATTCTCATAAAGATATTTTTTCTAAATCTTAATAACTCCTTACACAAACAAATAGAGTACAAAATAATTAGGACATGAGGAGTCCTAACCGAAGAAACACTAAAGCACGTCAACCATTCCTTGTTGGGCCGAACACCTTCGGCCCAGTTGCCTAACGCATGTTTTTCCTCTTGCACGGCCGAATGCACTAACCAGCACGGTCGTGCTTCCTGACTTGAAACCAGACAGCTCTTAGATGTGAATGTTGCACGTAGAGCCCTAAATTTACAAAACCCCAAATACAAGTGGGTCTATTTGGGCTAGCCCATTTGGGTCACGGATCAAGCGGGTTTGGGGGGGGCGGGGGGCCCAACCCACTTTTTTTAATCTTTTCTTCTTTTTTTTTCCTTTTTTTTTGCTTACACCGATGCGATTGTGCGGCTAAGGCTTTAGGGTTTTTTCACTTTCAATTGATATTCTATGTCTATCCTCTCCTCGCCTTCTCTCTTCGACGACCGGCGCCGCTACTACACTAACACTAAGGCACGAAGTCACGAACCAGTCGCCGCCACCATCGCCCGCCAATCCGCCATCATCCTCTTCTCTCCCTTCCGTGAACCGAACGTGATCCGTCGTCGGCGCCGCCTTCTGGTAAGTCCCCTTCCATGAAACGAACGTGTGCAGGCTTTAGGGTTTTTTCAATTGATATTCTATTTTCCCTTTTTCGTCCTCTTTGCCTGACCTAATTTTGCGAAAACGAAACAGAATCACACAACAATTTCAGGTACTTGCGAAAGCAAAACATAGTGAGTTTTCTTTTTTTTAAAGCAATGAAATACTGGATTGAGTTTCTCTGGTTCATCCTTCCGTGTTTAGTTTGAATTTGAATTTGAATTTCAATGAGACTGTTCTGTTGGTCCGATGCTTCTCATTATTAGCAATGTCTTCATCTTCTTCGCCTTCAATTTCAGGTACTTGTTGTATTATAGTTATTAATTATTGTTCAATTTTGTATTTGATTGATTGAATTTGAGTTGTTGTGTGCGAATTTGACAGTGTTTGTGGAATGTGCTGATTTTAATCATTTTTTCTTTTGCTTTGTTCATTTCAGAAATGTAACTATGTTGCTGTCTTCACAGTTGGTGCGGTCCTGGAACCTGGTTCATATACTCCCTTCCTTCTTTTTTTTGTTTTTTTTTTAAACTAGCAGGTGACTTGCTTGCTATTGCTAAACTGAAAAATCACAAAAAAAAAATAAAAACCTTATTGTATTGGGCTCTGGCCCGCCTGGCCCACTAACCCAAGGTGGGGTGGGGTGGTTGGCATTTTCTCAGCCCGTCAAGAATTTGGGCCAGCCCGCCCCGCCCCGTTTGAAGGTGGGCTGTGGTGGGTTGGGCCCACCCGCCCCGCCAGCCCGTATTGACAGCTCTAGTTGCACGCCAATTAATTACGCCCCCCGTGCTCACGGTCGAGGCTTTGCGCGCAACTGCTTTCACTAGTTCTGACTTTCTTTTTCTTACCAATTCAAATCTTCAAAATTGTCGCGTGCATATCTTTAACCAAATAGTCATTGATTCAAAAGCATATTTCAACAAAAGGTAAGAGTAAATTTGTCAAAGAAAGGAAATTACTCCACCCGTTTCAAAATATCTGTCGCTTTAGGCGTTTTCACGCATATTAAGAAATGTAATTGATGCATGTTGAAAAGACTCAATTACGCTTATAATAATTCAATATTTTGCTTGTACGAAAGATGATTCACAATTATTAGTAAGGGTATAATATAGTTGACACAGAAAAAAAAAAATGTCTTGATAATAATAAAACGACAATGATGACGCCAAAATCTGGTTGGATCAGCCTTCGTCCTACGGGTTGGATAATCCCAGCAACAGTTCTTGACAACGGAATCTGCACACACGAAACAACTGTAAACTGCACCGGGGCTTCACCGGCGAAGGCCTCCGGTGTAAGAATAAGGATATGGGCGATTAGAAATGGAGAAACCAATTGACTAGATTAGAGCCAAAGTTCGTTACCCGTTTCTGTGTTGAGGACCTGTTTTATAGGCGTGGGTGTATGAGTTCTGACTTGATAGGAAAGCCAGGAAGCCCGTGGTGATGTAGGACTCATATTCCTTGGAGATAGACTCCTGATAAGGATGGATGATATCCTGTTATCTGATAGGAGAGTTATCTTGGTTCAGATAAGGACTCTTGATTTTAGAGTTGTAATATAACTCTGTAAGAGGTTTCCCGACGATAATGGGAAGTTTACGACGTAAGTCGGCCCGTCATCCAACTCGGCTCGTCATAGAGGCGGCTAGGGATTAGCTTTTTCGAACTCGGCCTAGGCAAGGAACTGCCTGCTCGGCCTTACTGATGTCGACCTATAAACATGGGCTTGTGAGTGGACCTCTCGGTATAGGTCCATTAAGTACGCTGGGCCTCTCGTCCGGATTCCCATCTACTAGGTCGGTTTATGTCGTTCAGTGGCCCCCGAGTTCTATCTCGGCATGCCGAATAGAAATTGTTGGGTATTTAATTCCTGGTTGATGATGTGACAGTTGTCAGCCGCCAAAATCTTTGCTTCGATTGCTGATGCCAGTAGGATTTAATGCAATTGAATCATTGTTCTTCTTGGAATGGGAAAACTCCAGTTGGACTCCACATATGAATAATATTAATTACCCTTCAACTAACTCCATCTCAAGTACTATAAATAGAGAATCTGTGTGTTTCACTTTTCCACATTATTCATGCCTTCTTTCCTTCTCCCAAACTTTATCCATGGCCAAGAGAACAAAAAA